>JAJTUP010000145.1:0-91926 GCA_021399435.1 Diaporthe sp. PMI_573
ATCTTCGTCCAGGAGAGTGTATACATCATCAAATTCAAATCCAAGATCGCTTCTGTTCGCAAACACAAAATCAAGGTCAATATTAATAACAGACGCAAGCATTTGCAAAGCCGATTAATCCCTTTCGCGCGCACCGATGACTTCTACAGACCAGTCAAATAACGCAACCGGGAAAGTAATGAGACTGAGGAGGGCGGCGAAGCAACCGACTCTTGATCGTCCATATGCAGCAGCGGAAATGCGGCATCCTGCTGTTTGCCCTTATTCTTGCCTGCCTTGTCGCGACGCATTGCATCCCCCCCCCCGTAGGCCCTGCCGTCTGACAATCAATGACTGTGATATCCTCTTCCTCCCTATAAGCGGATTTGTACCCACTATCGCGACGCGAACATCTGCCTCCCTATTCCTTCAGACCCAGCAGGCGGGTGTTAGGGTCAGCTAACAAAAACAATAACATGTATGCCAACATCTCAGCTGACCACACCGCTAGTATAAACAAGTAATCACTCGTCCTACGGCCCCTTTATTTCGCTTAAGAGGGGAACCCAAAGAATACAAATAGTCCATACGAATCTTCGCTTTCTATTCCAAACATGACGATTACACTTTGACTGGGCGATCTTCAACACTTAGCAGTGTAAAGAACCAGGAATTCATGAGGAAGTACTGCATCCGGACGCAGGTCCTCGTCCCATGCGATATTCTAGTAAAAAGAAATTTGGGTTGGTGGGGGGGAGGATGTAGAGGCTGTCGTGATGCGATCTGGCGAGGTCCTATATAGTGCATGTGCCACGCCTAGAAACTGGGGTTAGGGTCTCGTCCTCCACAACAGAACCTCCTAGTGAGCTGCTGCATTAGTGCAACATATGCAGCCCGACACAAGCATGGACATTCACGCTAATGCAGGGTTCGATTTGTGGTTCTCGGTACCGGCATCGCTCAGCGCCACTGCATGCAGGGTGCTTCCTGGCCATATCACGCTTGTGTTTGCCATCTCGGGGCCAAGCATTAGAATGCCAGCGGCGGCGCACGAGATCAGGAACCGACATTGGGGCCTTAAGGCCTTTATATACCTAAGCAGTGGGTATGGAATGTTTTTCGAATGTGGTATGCATAGGACGGAGACACGGGCCACCAAGCCCAGTCCAGCTTATAAAATGTCTCTTGCCATCAAGCGAGACGAATGCCACAGCGCCGGGTGTGCACAGCGGTGGGCAGACGTTAGCTGAAAAATATGTTTATACATCGACGGCAAGTCGCTTCCGTTACGAGCCTATGCTCACATTCCGGGATGGTAAGAATCGATGATAACTGTAAGCAGGGTAGGGAATCAATCCATCCACGTCAATATCCGACTTTGTGGATTGAATTGACGGCTTACTCAGCAGAGTGCTCGTGGATTGATGTCCACAGGGCTATCCGTGGATTGATGTCCATAATATTGAACCCGTGGAAGACCCCTGTCACATTAACTCGGATTTCCTAATCGGGCAATTCGGGAACCTATCGCCGAAATTTCGATTCCCTCACTCCTGCTGCTCCTCCAAACAAGCCCGTCCAACAGCCTCCTCTAACGCTGTATCGTCAAGCAGTATGCTATCGACATCTTCGATAATGCCTGCGCGTAACCAAGATCGCAGCGTTTGGATTAGTCCAATCGTCCCAGCGTCTAAGCGGTTTCGGAGGGGCGTGACCATCAACCCGGTGGCAGAGAACAGTCTCTCGCACTCCGAGCTCATGGCCGGCACTGTCATGACGTCAAGAGCCATTCGAGATAGTCTCGGGTACTCAAACCTCTTGAGGATCCAATACTCAACAGGGTCTGCGACGTCCTTGTCGCTCCCAGACACACTGGCCTGCCAGCGGATATATTCATCCGCTTGAGCAGCGGAGGGTTGGCTTTGACGGTATCGATTACGATACCGATCAAAGGAGGACAAGGTCGTCTTTCGCCTCTTCACAACCGGACCTTCAGGAGACGTGACTGTGATCTGTAGGTCCCTGTATTCCGTCTCCCAAAGACGTTGCACGATATCCTTCGCTTCATCGACCCAACCCGGATGCTGTTGACCCCAAACCTCGTCGAAATAGTCCCGTCGCAGGCTAGGGTGCAAGGCGGCGGCGGCGTAGTATGCTGGTGAGTCCCTCAAAGTATTGTAATATTTATCAAGCTTCTTCCAGCCAAGGTTGATATTAACACTGAATTGCTCCGGCTCAGGATGCCTCTCAATATGCGATTTTGCATCCTCGAGCCTCCCAAGTAGGAATTCGAACGCCTCCAGCACATCAGTCATAGAGC
This sequence comes from Diaporthe sp. PMI_573, assembly GCA_021399435.1. Taxonomy (NCBI): domain Eukaryota; kingdom Fungi; phylum Ascomycota; class Sordariomycetes; order Diaporthales; family Diaporthaceae; genus Diaporthe; species Diaporthe sp. PMI_573. The sequence continues at coordinate 2,300 of JAJTUP010000145.1, forward strand.
CAAACGTTTCTCTAACTCCAGACGATCGGTATCGCGACTGTCCGTCTCCCTGAAGTACTTGCACAACCACGTGGAAATCGGAGAGGATCTCATCAAACGTCCTCAGCACCGCCCAATCACTCTCGTTGATAAAGCTCGACTCCTCGAGGCAGGGAGGAAGCCTCTGTCCTCCCTCACCTTTCCAAGCGTCTCGGAATAGCCTCTTGGCTTTGGCAATAAATTCTTCGTAGAAGGGCCGCAATCAAAGCATTCGTTTTATCATATAGTATGGGATAACCATCTAGTATCATTGTCAAGGACAACGTCAACTGGCCGTTGCTTTCCACCTTCAGCATCGCCAGAAGCTGCAAATGAGTCTTGTTGCAGTTGACAAAGCAACTGAGTCAGTAAGTCGGACCGATGGACCCAAACAACAAAGTTATGCGCTTTCCCAACAGGACCCTTCCGCATCCAATCGTCATGGGTTGCTCTCACCAAAGGCTCCCCCTTGACAAGAGATTTCTCAAACGCATCAACATCTTTTCCAAAGAGAAGGGATTTAACAACAAGGTTAAGGATGTGTCCCATGCATCAAACACGTCGTTGAACCGGGTCAAACTCCAGCTCTTCTGCAATCTCTAACATTGCCGTTTCATTATTTACTGCATTATCGAGAGTGAAGTAACCGACCTTGTCCTCGATGCCAAACAACCTGATAATCTCGAGGATCTCGGCGGCAATGTTCTCGCCAATATGTCGCTCTACCAGCTCCGGAATGCCGAGCACAACTTTTTGGAGCTAATTCTCGTGGTCTCTAAAGACAGCCGTCACGCCATATAACGCGTAACGATTCCTAGTCCTTGCGCCGTCAAAAGCAATGTGGATCTGACCCGGCGACCTCTTCAAGACCTGTTGGACTGTGCTATGACATCGCTCGAATTGTTGCACCGCCAGTCTGTGCACAGTCTTCGCCGTAATGTGCGCACTCGTAACCTTGACCGCCGGATTGAGGTATTCGAATATCTGTTGCAATCTAGGGTGTTCAACCTGCTTGAACGATTGCTGGCTTTCAACTATCCAGTTGACAATGAGCTTCTGGAACTCTCCTCGATCGAAGCGTTTGATCAAGCTATTGGCCAGCGCTTGATCCTTTGGATCAGAACGTTTGAGGCTCATGAAGTCCGAAATAGAAGCAAGCATCCTCTTGCCTCCTTTCTTCTCTGACGGTGTTGATCGTCGTCCTGATGGATCCCAGTAGCCGTGAATTTTCCAGAGGTGGAGTTCAGCGTTTTGGGTGCTGATGGGAAAATAATATTGTAAAACGATGCCCTCCTGAATTCACAGAGAATTCACGGAGGATTCCCTAACTATATAAATACACGGTGAATTAACAGTGAATACACCGTGAATTCACCGTGAACGAATGGATTCACGGTGAATTCACGGGAAATTCACCAGTGATGCACCGTGGGGTGCATCAATTCCTCGCTCAAAATGACTTGGCTCCACCCAAGTCCATCCGGTATATGCAACCAACGGGCGGATGAACTCCGAGGGGTTCATGTAGCCACGTCGGGCGAAGCCCCTTCTCGTTGACCCCTAGCTAAGTTCATCCAGAGTATGTGATGAAAAAAAAAGGGGGTAGATGAATTCACAAGGAATTCACGCAGTAATGTCCTGAAAAGGCAGCGAAACCAGAGTGAAACCTATTGTGTTGATGGTGTAGGTATAGGCTTGGGTGATAGTATTCGGGGGCAGGAGGTGGTTGGCATGTACGCCTGGTCTGCTTCGCTGGTTAGTGGGAGCTCCGCGACTGTTTGCTCGCCCTTCCATGGGTGGGCGCCAAAGCTTCCAGCCGCGGTACAGCGGGCTGTTGCGGTCGACCCATCGCGGGATTGGGTACTGGTGGATGTATTCCTGCGCCAGGTACTCGGGGATGGCTCGGCCAATGGGGAAGTCGGGCAGAATGTCGCGAGGTACGTAGATGTTGCACTCAACATCGCGGTCAGGCAGGCCGTTGTAGCCTTCGTCGTGGAGAGATTGTCGGAACGCCGCGCAGCCGCCGGTTCGGCGAGCCAACAGGCTGTCGTATCGGCCGGTCGTGGTGTACGTTCGAAGCGACACACCTGTTTCTCCGCCGTACAAGTACGCAGCCCAACGGTACCCTTGGAGGGAGAGTTTGCCGGCCTTGCACGGCTCGGCCACCAGGCGACGATACTCGTCGGTGCGGCTTCGACGAGGCTGGTCCACGCCGGGGTCTCTGGACGTGGGAGTGTCGTGGGTATGGTTCAGACCGAATGGCGGGAGGGCCGTGGCAACGCGGGCTGGTCGGCAACTTGTTGCGGCTTATGCGAGGATGGTTCGTCGCCGCTGACGGGCGTGAGGTTTGGACGGGCGGGCAAGCCGTGATGGTACAGGGCGGGCAGCGTGGTACAGACAGGCGGAGCAGATGGTGAGCAGTGTTCGTGAATGGTATGGGAATGCGCTGTGAATTCACGACAAGACGGTGAGGAAGGCGGTGGGTGGTTGCTTGGGTCGCGTGTGAATTCACCGTGTGTTGACGGTGAATTGTTTACACGCGCCTTGCCGCCCTACGATTGGCCCGTGCGTTTCGACTGAGCGACGGGTCGACGGCAGCATGGCCGTCTGACATGGTCCCTTGGGCACCTTGGCCTTGTCCCTGCCGTGGTCCCCTTTTGTTTGCTGTCGCCGGCCGGTTGGCCGGCGACGCGTCCTGGTCGACACGGTCGAGGACCTTACGCGGTCCTCGGGGGGTGATGACTTCGCCTGGCTTGGGCAATGGTGGCTCCCTTGCTTCGAGGCCGTGGGCACGCTGACGGAGGGCTGCCATTTGTGCCCTCCGTGCCTCGAAGTCCTGAATCAGCTCCGCGGCCCGCATGTGCTTAGCGGGCATCCAGACGTTGTACTGGTTTGGGTGGTCCGCCCACTTGATGAGGTACTCGACCGTGGTAGCACCTCTCCCAACCTTGCGGTCCCGTCTCTGGATGATCCGCTCGACTTCGTAGTGTTTGAATGCCTCTAGTCCTTCGCCCTGGTCGTCCTCTACTTCCACGGCCTCCCCAAAAGGGGGGTCTCGGTGGTATGGGTCCGAGGCTGGAGGCTGTGCTGGTGACAACTGCGTCACGGAAACCACGTCGTGAGCGTTGATGTGTGGTGGGAGCCGCAGTTTGTATGCTAGTACGCCCAACTGGGAGAATTTTCGCGGAGGGTGCCCTGGTAGGTTATACCCTTTGCCTAAGGATATGTACACCCAGTCCCCCGGATGGAACTGTTTTCGCCGGTGTTTATGGTCGTATTGCATTTTGGCTGCCATCTGGGCCTCGGCGATAGCAATTTGGGCTTCCTCCTGGTACATCTCGCGGAGCAATGGTGGGCATTCGTCCGCCAGCGAGCTTAGCTGGGACGGGTTGAATCCGTATAGCAGTTGGTTCGCCGTGCATTTGGTAGCCCGATTATACGCGTTGTTGAGGTTGAATTGCAGGGACGGTATAATGTCAGTCCACTCGCCGTCGGGGTTTGTGGTTGCCCACATACGTATGGCAATTTCGACTGTCCTATTCTTAACCTCTGATTGCCCGTCGGTTTGTGGATGCCAAGCCGTGGAGAACAGGAGCTTGGTCTGGAGGTGCTGCCAAAGGCCTTGCCAGAATTCGGACATGAATTTCCGGTCCCTATCCGAGATGATTCGCTTTAGGAATTCCCCAGTTGGAGAGGTAGAGGGTTCGAAGCATGATGGTGGCCCAATCGGTGGCTGTGTATATTGCGTTGCCCGGTATGATAAGGGACGCTTTGCTGTATTTGTCCGTCACAGACATGAAGGCGTCGAAGAAGGGCGCCCGTGGCAGTTGCCACGGGGTGAGCGCAGCGGGTACATCGGGCAGGCTTGTGACGAAGTCAATAGATATTGTATGGAACGGTGTTGGTGGTGAGAGTATGGGTTGCATCTCGCCTAGGGGTTTTTGATTGTCGTTGCGGTTCACCGAGCACACGGGGCAATTGTCTATGTAGTGGGCGATTTTGCGCTTGCAGTTCTTGATCACGTAGAGGTCGGTGAGGTCATGGTAGACCCGGTCTACCCCAAAGTGGTGTTTGGAGTCGTGTGCCTCGGCGATCAGTGTGTCAGCGACAGGGGACGGTATACAAAGTCGGTGCTTCCCGGTGAATTCCCTTAAGTACAAGAGACCACGTCCGTCCAGGGTGAACGGGAGCTTGGCCTCTGAGTCGGATTGTTGCAGTTGTTGGATGATCTGAGACCACCGCTTGTGTTCTGAGTAGGCAGCGAGTAGTTGTTCCTTGAAATCCGGATCGATTTTGGTTTCAGACATTGAATGTATGGCGAATTCAAGAAGGTTGTCCAGGACTCCCTCATCTTCGACTGGCTGTTGGTAAGTCGGGAGGCGGGACAGGGCGTCGGCGATGATGTTCGTAGTGCCGGGGATGTGATGGACGTCAAGTTGGTGCTGGCTAAGGTATTCGGAGGCCAGCACCAATTTGAGGTTCATTTTGGTTTTGTCCACGGTCTCCATGGAGGTTTGGTTGACGATCCCGACTGTTGCGGCGTGGTCGGTGAGGATGTGGACCGGTTGTACCCGGTTGGATCCGATGATTGTACGGAGCTTGCGGACGAGCCAGACAAGACATGCCACTTCCAATTCTGTTGGCCAATATTTCCTTTCCGCGGTGTTGAGTGTCTTGCTGAGATATAGGACGGGGCGTATCCATGCGCGTGGGATAGGCGACTTGCCGTCCCAGGTCTGTCCGTCGGCGAGCTGGAAGCATATTCCTGAGAAGCCGACCTCCTTGGAGGCATCCAGCTGGATGAATAGCGGGCGGTCGGGGTCTTGGTGAAACAATGCGTTCGGTCCTGTTAGGGCGGCCTGCAGGTCGGTGAAGGCATTCAGTTCCTCCTTCGTTGGCGTGAAGTCCGCCCGTCGGGTGTACTGTTTTCGTGAGCTGCCCTTAGGCAATTTTCCGTCGGTGCGAGCTACGGACAACATCGCTGTCTTTCGGCGTTGGAGCGGGTTTACCCGTTGACTATACCGGGGTATTAGGTGTCTGAGATATCCGGTCAGACCGATGAACTTTTCCAATTGTTGGAGTGTAGCCGGGAACCGAAGTTCGCGGATGGTTTTGATGCGGTCTGATGTGTTGTATAGGCCGAGTCCGTCGACGCGGAATCCGAGTAGTTCCACGGAGGGGTAGCCAAGGAAGGATTTCTTAGAAGACAGGGAAATGTTTTTGTCTTGGAAGAGTTTGAAGACGGTGCGTAGGTGACGGATGTGCTCGGCAGCGGAGTCCGAAAATACGATCATGTCGTCGATGAACGCTGTTGCGAAGGCGCGGTGCGGTCGCAGCAGGTGATCCATGTAACGCTGTACATGCGCCGGCGAATTGCGGAAACCCATGATGGCTACCTTGAACCGTTCTTGCCCGCGGTGGCTCACCACGGTGAATCGATCCTGGTGCGGAGGATAGACCATGAATTGATAGAAGAACAAGCTGGCGTCTACTACCGAGAGGTAGGCCTTGCCTCGTATCTTCCGAATGACCTCGGATTGAAGAGGCAGTGGGTATGCGTCGGGCACAGTAACCTTGTTGAGCGCCCTAAGATCTACCACAATTCTGCCTTTACGCTGACCGTGTACTGTCCTCCAAACCACGAAGATGGGCGAGCCAAATGGGGTGGCCGTGTTAACCCACTCAGCTCTACCTTTTGCGTGAAGGCCGTCCATGAGTTCATCGATGAGTTTCCGGTCTTCTTCGCTGGAGTAGTATGGTCTTTTACCAATTTTGTGGTTCTGCCATCCTTCTACCAGTGGTATTCTCATCTGGTGGTCTTCTGGGATGTCGATCGGTCCATTGTCTTCGAAGATATCTCGAAATTCCTCTACTAGTTTCCCGGCGTTATCGAGGAACTGGAGCGAGCCGTTGTACACGTGGACTCCGTTCGGCAATTTCGTCTCCGGTAGGTCCTTTGACTTGGAGATGCCTAGTTTGCCGTCTGGTCTTAAGTGTTCGCGGAACTCCGAGATCTCGCGTTCAGGCAATGTTTCGAGGTGTTCGGCGTCTGGCTCCGCTCCTGGAGGAGCAGTTGTGCCGTCCTTGGTTTGGATGTCGTGCGAACCGGCCAGAGTGTTTAAGAGATTGGTCGGGTCGAATGTCTTAGAGAAGGGCAATAGATTGTTCGTTGGTGGATGGGCCATCGATTCCACGACAGCCTGTACTCCCAGCTTCCAGCTGGTGGGACTCATGTGTTCTGAAACGAATGGTGATAGGATTCCGAGGCGAGAGTTTCTTCGGATGCGTATTGGGTACGGCGACTGGTTTACCGCCATGACTCCGCATGTTTGTCGGCCCACTAGGCTGTTCACCCAGCCTTCTTGTTCGGGCCTAAACAAGAAGGCTACTGTTTTTCCAAGTTCCCGGTAAAGACGGGAACGATGCGATGGGATCGCGGCGGAATTATAGTGTTTGCGGCTGCTCTTACCACATGAGTCCTTTCAGGAACCTTGGCAAAGATAGCGGCATCCACCGTGGCGCCGCCGAAACATCCGAACGCGATCTCGCCCGAGCTGTTCAACACGTCCACTTGGTGCGGCACCATGAATTCCTGGCCGACCAAGAGACCAGCATCTAGTCGATCCAGTACCCAGGCGCCAAGGCGAACGGCCAGGACCATCTTCTGGCCGCTGACGTTGCCTTGGTGGTAGATGTTGAATTCGGCCCATCCTAGTGCCTTGGTGTGGCCGACGCCTCTGATGTTGGCTTTTGCTTGCCAATTGACGGTGGCGTCTGGGAAGTAGCCTAGGTATGCCCGTGACACCGCGCACCGAGATGCGCCAGTGTCGTAACAAGCGGTGAATACGGGTCCATCTACCGACCCTCGGGTCTGAACTCTGGCGTATGTATAGCCACACCCTTTCACAGGGGAAACTTCTGGTGGGTTACTCATTCGCAGCACTGGCCCTGCCCATTGGCCGGGCCTGGAGCTCAGTCGCTCGCCTACCGGGCGGCACCTTGAATGGTGTTGGCGGTATAGTTTTTGGGAGGAGAGCGTGGCTCCGCAGCCGTAGCATTCCAGGTTTGGAGCTGTGTAGATGTACTTGTCGTCGTATAGACCAGAGTCCGCACTCCGGCCGCTGGTGGCGGGTTCGACAACGTATAGGTCGACGTCGTCTACCAGCTGGTAGCCGGTTTCCTCGGTCGAGCCGTGTCCGGCTGAGTCGGCCGGTTCGTCTTCATAGCCGTCGTCGGCTTGTTGATCAGGGGCGTCCTGGTCGTCCTTGCTTTCACCAGCTTGGAGTTCGTCGTCGACGGGGTAGTATCCGTCGGTAAGGAGTTTCTCCTCACGAGTCGAGTCATATTGGAACTGGCCGTTGTCGACGTCAAACGCCTGGATCGTCTCAGCCAGGACGTTGCCTTGGTTGTCCCTTTGACCAAATCTTCGCCGCAGGCGGAGGGCCCCGGGGGCCCTGTCCTGAGGGCGACGGTCCCTTTGGGGTTCCTGGTCCGCTGCATTGGTGAGCAGCTTGGGTCGCTGCTGGGCTGGCCCGACCCTCTGCTGCCAGCCCTCTCTCACTGCTCGTCGGGCTTCCATCAGCTTTCGCCGTTGCTCCGGCGTCATGTTCCGGTACGTGTCATCCGAAACGAAATCTGCAGGTCGCGGGTTCGGTTGAGTAGGGCGATTCCGCGTATCCTCTTGTCGTCTAGGGTAGAGGTTAGGAATGTTGATGTGTATCGGGGGTAGGGCCGGTTGGTTGCGGCCGGCGGGTGCGTGGTGAAGTGGGCCTCCACGGATTTGCGCTGGTAGCGGCCGGAATTTCATACGGTCCTTTTCCCACAAATGCCACGTCTCTTGTTTGTCGCGGAGCGATGTCTCGAATTTGCGGGAGTCGTACCCTACTGGCGGTCGGTCAAAATATGGGATCACCAGAGCCTTGTCGATCTGGTCCCACATGTTCCGTGCCACGAAGGATGGAGGTTGCTCCGCGAGGAGGGTAAATCGGCGGACGCGCTGGGTGTACTCCTGCACATTGCGGTTGCCATAGGCGTCTGTGCGGGAGTAACGCTGTTGGTGAAGGATGGTCTCCGCGGTATCCCGCGGGATTTGGAAGTTTTCCAGGAGGTATTTCTTCCAACGGTCCCATACTCCCGGCGTAGGGCTGGTAAGAGAAGCCCGTTCTGAACCGTCGAGAGTGGTCCAGAACCACGGATGGGCTATTCCTGACAGGCAGGAGGGCAGGTTGTAACTGAGCCATGCAGCTCGATGGCTGTCTTGGCGGATGTATATCTCACATCGATCAATAAAGCCCTGGGGGTCTTTCCATACAATCACTTTCCCATCTACCTTCGATACTTGCAAGAGTTCGGGGAAATTACTCCAGTTTTCATAAGGCTCGAATCGCCCTATGTTGGTATCCTTGAATTCCTTATCGGCTCGGAAGTAGGAGAGCTCGTCGTAGTACGGGTCGTCCGGTGGATCTCCGGGCCCTTGGCTGCGTGAACCTGGCCAGCCGTCCTCTGACGGTTGGTGGGTGTAGTAGACATGGGGGTCGTCGTCTTCATCATGGCGTTGACTGCTCCTTTCTCGCGGTGGTGCTCCCGGGTTTGCTCCTGAAGCAGCCGGCGGATTGGGTGGTTCCGGCTGGGCTCTCGTGGGCACGGGCCGAATAGTTCGGCCGGGCCCCTGGTTAAAGGGCCGTGGCGGCTGCCTTGGAGGTGCCGCGTCCGTCCTGCCGGGATGTGCTGGTGTAAACACCCCGGAAGCTTGGGCAGGGGGAGATGTCCGTGATTGCCCGGCTCGGAAGGCCTTAGAGAGCAGTATTCTTGTTGCGGCACGCTGATCAGGGTTTATCAAACTTCCTAGGAGGATGGTTATCTCGTCCGATTGGAGATACTCTTCGACTGACCCCGGGGCTGGGGGGTCCATTCCTTGGCTCGGGAATTGGGGCGTGGCCGTCCGGGGTACCTGGGTACCGATACTTTCGGTGTCGTCTCGGATTCCTTCGGGAGATACTGAATGCGACCCTGAACGTCCCTCGGTGTTTGAAGGCGAACCCGATGGGTTTTGGGGGTTTTGAGAGGTCCCCCCCATTTCCGGTTCCTCAGAGACTTGGGTTGTTGTTGTTAATTGTTGTGAGGTCGTATCCGCTGGGTCGAGAGTACTGTAGGTTGGTGGCGCGAAGTTGATACGTTCGACGTCAAAGTAACGCTTTACCACGACTTCTCGATCCTGGGCGGTGCCGCAACGACTAATCTCTTGGAGAAACTCGGTGTGTCGGGTTGCTGACCAAGGGGGATTCAGTTCGTCGAGTATTACCTGTCTGTCGGCTGGGTCAACGGTGGTCACTAGCTGGCGTAGCCGGTAGTGTATCTGGTGAGCATTGACAAGAGGTTTGTTGTGGAGACGCCAATTTTGGTAGTTGTCGGTGAATATTTTCGTGGGTTGGCTGCTTGATAGCCAGCTCCGTGGGACTTGTGTTCCTCCTTTTGCTTCCACCCACTTTCTGGCGGAGTCAAATTGTTTGTCTGCTGACTTTAACGGGTTGTAGACCTGGGAGTACCGGTCGTATAGCGATTGCCAAGCGGCAAAGTTAGCAGCTACTTCTAGTAGATCTTGGTCCTCTAGAGTAACAGAGGACAAGAAGATATCTGGTTGTTTAGCTATTGCTGCTCGAAGGCGAAATAGTCGCGGCTGCTCCTTGACTGGTTGGAAGTCGGCGGGTGGCTGGGGGAATGTAGGTCCAAAGCGGGAGTCGAGTTTATAGGATTCCCGCGGCATATTCACCGTGGATTCACGGTGGATTCACAGTGAATCGTTGGCGACCACGTAGAGTGTTGGTCAAAGGTATTCTTTGACCCGATGGCTGACAGGAGTGCTGCAGCCCGATCCGTATAATTAATACACAGCGATGGCGACGGTTTGTCTACCCGATCCTTTTAACAAGGCGATCACGCAACGGGGGCGTGCTAATTGTAGCTACCATTTGATGGGAAAATAATATTGTAAAACGATGCCCTCCTGAATTCACAGAGAATTCACGGAGGATTCCCTAACTATATAAATACACGGTGAATTAACAGTGAATACACCGTGAATTCACCGTGAACGAATGGATTCACGGTGAATTCACGGGAAATTCACCAGTGATGCACCGTGGGGTGCATCAGGTGCCTTTGGATTCGTAGGACTGCGGCGTGGGGGTCTTCTGGCGCACACATGGCATACAGATCCATCGTCGAGATGTTTTGGATTAAATCTCGACTCCGTAATTCCATACCCATAATAGGGTATCTTTGCTGCTCTCGGCCAGCGTGAATCCCTTCCAGACGCGGAAGATCCTCCGCTCCTCATCACTTATTGGTGCCCAAGTAGAAGGCTGGCGGACTTCGGGGTCCGGATCCAGACTAGGCCGAGGGACCTCGGCATGCCCCTCGTTGTTGGTCGGTAGCTTAGAGTCAAAAGGGAAGTCCGCCATCTCGAGATTGAAGGTTCACCGACTGTATGAATCGAGTAAATGAGGAGACATTTTGGGCTCAGGCGCTATAACGCGTTACGACGCGTCAGAACGCGTCCGAGGTATTGCCTGATCAGATCTGTTAGTGGTTGCGCAGAGATATATAGCAAATATTAACGAAATATATCAGGGCACCCATACCCATGACTAGCGTCCACGTCAATCCACATCTCAATCCACGAGCCCCCAACGGTGGATGGATTGATTACATAACAACAGGTCTCGTGGATTGACGTTGACGTGGATTGAAGTCAACATATTGATCAATACCGTGGAAGTCGTGGATTGATTCCCCACCCTGACTGTAAGTCCTACACTAACTGGTAATGATTCCCACAGAATCCTTTGCATCTCCTGCGCTGTTGGAATAGCACCTGGTTGGATCGCACGTAGTTCGATAGGTTGGTGTGCTTAGTCAGCCGGGGGCCCGGCTGGGGAAGAGTGGCCTCTTCCCCTTCGTACGAAGTACACCCGTTTCCCTAAGCAAGCAATACAATCAGAACCAACCAACAGACCCCTACGTACGTACGTACTATCGCCATATGGCAAAGGCCATTCAACACTGATCAGTGGATTGCTTGGCAATTCACAGATTGGCAAGAGTGAAGAGACGAGGCTCGCACAAAGACGACTAGCCTGAGGAGATTGCAGCAGTGCTGCCTCGGGAGAGTCGGGAATCGTGCGCTTGTGCTAAATCCCAGGAGTACTTCTTTCTTTTGCTTGAGAAGGCGTCTACTACGGTAGAAGCTGAGATCGTACGAGAAAGAAGCACTTCTAGACGACTAAACTACTCAATTCTTTTGCTTGAGAAGGTCTTCACTATTGTGAAGGCTGAGATCGTACGAGAAAGAGTAGCAAGGTGTGCGCCATTGCACAACTATACAACCCCAGACTATACGAGACGACATAGTCTATATATATATCAACAACTCGATTCGCACGATACGACGTGAAGACCACCACCATGTCAAACCCGACAACTCCGGAAGAACAGTCCCAGACTGAGGCGAGCAATAGCCAAATCCATCACCAGCTGACATACGAAGAAGTTCGAGGGGAAAGCACTATCCCGATGTCAGTATGGCGGAGCCGTACGAACCTCGAGATATGGTTTAACCCAATTGACCCTCACAACGCTCCCACGGAAGCCGAGCTGAACACATACATCGCACGGCTTACATGGGAAATAAGAACAATGGGAATATCTAGAAGAAATCTCCAAATATCTTTGTGCGAGGACTTTGAGGGATGGACCGAGGTCCAATACAACACAGTGGATCGTCTGTTCCTAAAGGAGCTGATTGAGGCCCTTACAAACAAGGGAATCGAAGTCCCACCCGCACGAAGATATGGAGAGCGAATACGCCGCCTGGTAGAGAAGACCCTAGAGGAAATCGAAGAAGAGGAAGCTCGGGAGGCCCAGGCACGGGCTAGCAAGGGGAAACAACCCGTACGGTTCCAGGAACGAACTCCTGTTCCGATACAAACCCGAGACCCTCTCGCTGGGGAAGAACCAGGTGACCGTGTTGCCCAAGAGTCCCTCGCGCGAACAGAACCGCAAGGCGTATATTCTGAGAACATTCAGCCTACGGTAGAGACACACCAGAGTCCCCCAGCACCAGCCGAGTACAGAAGCCCACCCGCACGAAGCGTATATAATGGAAGTCAAGAGCCAGGATATATGCCGAGGCCACAAACGGTGGATTCACAGGCTGTACGACAAGCACCCCCGGGAGCACGGTTTTCGCACGAGGTGGAAGCATACCCACAACTACCTCGCACGGAAGACATAACGCGACCTATACCTGCTCGGAGCAATGGGTACGACCTTCCCCCAACTTCCAAGTATTCTTGACCCAGAAGGAAAAGGATAACTTCGAGTTAGCCCTCAAACTCCGTGCGGATAACGTTATCAATGTGCCAGGAGGTCCCTTTGAGGAATCAGATGCTCTGGAACTGAATGCCCTTGCAAATGAAAATGTGTTTTCCTTCGTACGATACAAACCAGAGGGAATTCACAAAGGGCTTCGAGTATACAAGACGCGAATGGTACGAGAGATCAAGAACAAGTCTACCAAGCCTATAGAGAAATCCAGGCTGGTCGTACAAGGTTATGGGGATGAGGAAAAGCAAGCTATCCTCACCCAGGCCCCAACTATTCAGAGGATGAGCCAGAGGCTAATCTTTGCCTTGGGCCCTACCCTCGTACGAAATTTTGGGGCACAAGGGGAACTCAGGGACATCACTCAAGCCTATACTCAATCTGAGGACAGGCTGACCAGGACAATCATCGCACGATTACCTGCAGAGCTTGAGGAGAGGTACCACGAAGGAACAGTCCTCTTGATATCGAAGCCATTGTACGGGCTTGCGGAATCAGGGCTCTACTGGTTCAAAACATATCATTCGCACCACACGGAGGCTCTAGGGATGAAGATCTCTACGTACGACCCATGTTTGCTATATACCACAGATGGCCCAGAGAACTTTGCTATCACAGGTATGCAAACAGACGATACCTTTACTTTTGCAACTGAGCCCTTCTCGCACAAGGAGGAGGAGGAGTTGAGGAAGAAGAACTTCCGTGCGAAGCCCAAGACTATTCTGACCCCAGAACAACCAATTGAGTTCAACGGAGGCAGAATTGGTCTCGAAGGGGAGAACATCACCTCCGTACAAAAGGGACAGGCGAGTCAACTCAGCCTGGTTGACCCTCGTGCGGAAGACGCACCTCAACAGTACATAGCCCAAAGGGCAAGGGGAGCATACATTGCTTCCATCTGCCAACCCGAGGCTTCGTACGACCTATCAGCAGCAGCACAAGTCAAAGAGCCAGAGGAAAAAGACATCGAGGCTCTGAACGCGCGAATAGAGTGGCAAATGAGGAACCCATCCAGGGGTCTAACATATGTGCCACTTGACCTCGCACGAGCAAAACTGTACATCTTCACAGATGGATCTTTTGCAAACAACAAGGACCTAAGCTCACAGCTAGGGTTCATCATCGTGCTGGCTACGGAAACAGGTCGTACGGAGAATGACTTTGAGATCCAGGGCAATATCATCCACTGGAGCTCTACGAAGTGTAAAAGAGTTACACGAAGCGTTCTGGCTAGTGAACTCTATGGCATGACTACGGGCTTTGATAGTGGGATTGCCCTTAGTACGACGCTCAACCGGATACTAGACTCTTTGAACATACCACGAGTCCCACTGGTGATCTGCTCAGACTCACGATCTCTGTACGAATGCCTAGTCAAGCTAGGAACTACAGATGAGAAGAGACTGATGATAGATATCATGTCCCTCCGAGAGTCGTACGAAAAGAAAGAGATCTCAGAGGTACGATGGATCGATGGCAAAGACAACCCGGCAGATGCCTGTACGAAGAAGACCCCCAACCAGGCCCTGGAACGCCTCATATCTACAAATACGCTCAGAATTCGAATCGAAGCGTTTGTGGATAGGCTGGACAAAAAGGAACCGCACGAAGCAAAGGAAGCTACCGTGCGATGAAGGAAGAAAGAGGTCGAGGGAAGAAAGGGAGCTCGATACCAAGACTGCAGAACCTGGCACATCGCGATAGTTACAGCTTCAAGCCGATTGCGTGTGGGTGTCACCGTGTAACCATTTGCCCTGCGGCCGAGAATGCCCTCTCGCACTCAGCTGACATGGGTTGAATAGTCATGAAGTCCATCGCCATTTGCGACAGACGAGGATATCGCTCCTGCCGTTCAAACCAGTAAGCTAACGGATCACGCACCTCGCCGTCGCCCACCTCTCGATCAAGCTGCCAAGCCGTATACTCGTCGCCGATCACTGCCGCCGGGCGCGACGGCTTCGCGACCCGTTCAGCGTTATCAAACGGATTATGGAAGCGTGGCCTTTCGGCGACGGGCTCGTCGTCGCTTCTGCTACTCCCACAGCTAATAGTCCTAATATCGAGATGGGCATAGTCAGTTGCCCATACTTCAAGGACCAGCGCCTTCGCCTTGGCAACCCAAGCCGGCTTCTCGTGCCACATCTCGTCAAACCAGTCCCATCGATAAGCAGGATGAAGCGCCAGAGCTGTATAGTATATCGGAGTCTCGTCAAGCCGTTGATAATACTCATCAAGCTTCTGCCAAGCAAGGTTAATCCCAACTCTGAAGTGCTCGGGGTTAGGGAAGCTTTCAGCAAGCTGCTTATACTCCTCAAGCTTGCTCAATAGAAGCTCGAAGCCGAGGACCACATCCCACACGTTGCCATAAGATCCGGACCAGTCTTTGCGGATGCGGGCCTTGCCATCGCCCTCGAGGGTCTTGACAACAGTCTCGAAGATCGTCAGAATGCCCTCGGGGTGCTGGAGAGCGTCCCAATCCTCATCAGAGAGGTGATTCTCTTCCGTGAGATATCGTGGAAGCTTCTGAAGCTTCGTTGCAGATACCCGGCTTGTCCGCTTTGAAGCATTCTCGCGATCCCAGTCCTCTCGAGCGACGATAAGGAGCATCCTAATCGTCGTCTTCAACCGCAGCGCGCGTCTGATTATATACAATTGGGATAGCCAACGCGTGTTATTATCACTAATTACGCGTAATGGCCGTCGCTTTCGACTTGTTGCAGCCGACCGATCGATCTCGTCCAGTTGAAGCCGATAGAGGCCACGAGATAATACCTGAACGTTGCGGATATCGACGACGAGGTTGTGAAGCTTGCCAACTGGCCCTTGCCGTCTCCATTCTTGATAATCGGCGTCAGTCAACGCCATGGCGCCGTCAAGCTGTTGTTCGAAGGCGTCAGGATGATGTCCAAATAACAGCGCCTTCGCAGCTAGATTGATAGTGTGGCCGATACAACGGCCACGCCGTTGACGGCCATTGAAGCCCAATTCGCCGCCGATGACCTCCATAGAAGTGCTGTTATTCTCAGCGTTGTCAAGCGTGAAATATCCAATCTTATTCCTCTCGATCCCAAAGGTATGTGGAGATTGTATTGTGTCGTTGAAGGCAGAGGGATGACTTCCAAGGTTGGCTATACTGGCGTATCTCTTCTGAATCTGTCGATGTATATATACAACAGCCAACGACATGGTTTAAAGCTCAGTCGAAGCTGCAAAGTCCTCCTCTTGAAACATGAACTTGGTTATCATGTTGCTTATCTGAACCTTGAACAATGCTACGACTTGGGGTGGGGTTCTCGTATCGAGTCCTCCTTATCATGCGCCAGTGATGACCTCACCATCTACTTTTGGCAGACGACCTCATTCAAAACAGACAATGATTTAAAGATATGAATCCACTTTAGTCCCAGAAACAGCTGTCTGAGAACTGGAACAAGCACACGAACTCTCGTTTTTTGGAGCCCCTCCGTCTCCCGCGCCATGGGCGAGAACAGCCCGCCACACAACAATATCCAAGAGACCGCATCACCTCGCTCGGCAACAATCATGTTTACATGGTCTGCCGCGTCGCGGATCAAAGTAAGTCGCCTTCTGAGAACGAGTGAACGAAGATGAAGAGCAGCTGAAGAGACAATAGGGGTGTCTGGGGGCCAGAATGAAGGTTCAATCTGTCAGTCAAAAGTCCAACCTGAGGCAGCAGGACGCGGATAATCAGTGTGGCTAACAATCAAGCTCGAACTTGACAATTCTCAATCAAGTTCGACTTCTCGTCAAGTCAAGTTCTCAAGTCAAGTTGAAGAGTTGTCGTCAATCAATCAAGTTAAAGGAGTGTCAAGTTGTCAAGTACTTGATGCCAATAATTACTTATGTAGGGAGTCTAGGAGAGGATACCCTAGATATCGCTAATTAGCCAATTACATCGCTTAGAACTAATTATCTAAGCTGCGCAAACTCTAAACTGGGGAGCAGCCGCCTCACCGGCTTGCTAGGAAGGCCTCCCGTTAGGAATAGGAAAAGGAGTGCTCTGTATCAGGACGCCTACAGGCAGAGAGGGTCATGTGCTCGGAGGGAATGGCCATGCGTCTACAACTTGCTCTCCTCCGTGCGATCCACTAACAAGGCCACAGCAATTTTACCTGTATGCAAGATATGTCTACCCGGTCCTGAGCACATCATTATGATCAATCAATCCTTGACACGGGCCTCCAATGTAGAGGCTCGGGCGAAAGCCTAAAATGTGATAAGTTGCAACACAACCAAAGCTAACTCTCATCACCTGATTCTTGGGCAGGGATCATGGGGGGGAGACGTCGCCTCGTCTCCTCAAATACTTCTCACTACGTCATCTTGACACAAGACATGTTTTCACATTCTACCTCCGATTGTGAACAGTTATAACGTCAAAATGACAACAACACCCGTCGGTTCGATTTCCTCTGTTATCGTGTAGGCGTCAAGTTCGATGAGTCCTACGATATCCCCCTTCGCATCGTCAGGGCAGGAGACCATTCAGACGAGGAGAAAACCGAGGACAAACCGTTGTGGAATGCGGCGATGAATACCATTATGGAGCATAGCGAGGCGACATGCCTCCGACGTGCCAGTCCGGCCTCGTGCGCGTGTGGGTTACTAGCAACGGCCACCGAATACCTACCACCGATGCCGTTCCTTGATGCTCCGAAACCTCACGTTGTGGCGATCGTGGACCTGTTCTGCGGGAACCTGAAATGTCGGACGCGGACACGCCAGAGCATGCTGCAAGTCATGTCGCGGAACCGCTCGCCAGATGGCGGCCTTCGTGGCCCGGACCCAGGACTCTTCGCAGAACTTATGTCGTGTAGAGTATGCAAGAAAAGGGAGGGGCTGAGGGAATGCGGGGTCTGTCACGTCGCGGGGTATTGTGGGCAAGAGCACCAAGAGGAGGACTGGCCAAACCACAAGGCAGAGTGTACGCCGTGGCCGACGTTGACATTCGATGCAAGGCGCCCCCTGGACGAGGCGGACGCTGACTCCGACACCAAAGTGACCTACAGCGCCGTCTTCAATGTCGCGGGACCTGGCGAGCCGCCGCGGTTCAGGGAGATTAGTCGAGAGGAGGTCGTGAGACGTTTATTGATGGGAGCAGCTGGAATGGAAGAGCTGGAAGTCGAGATGAAGTAAAATGAGTTCAGAAAGCGAGCGCAGGTCCGCGCACAGATTGTTTGGAAGAAATTGTGAACTTCCCATAAAGTTTCCAACAAAGTGGGACCCTTACGCTGACGAGGGCAACGGCAAGTGACCTATCACCCCATCAGCAGGGAGGTCCCCGGCAGGGCCACTCGATCACATATCATGCCCGCTGCCGTAGATGCGCGTGACAGATCGGCACAACAGAGTTCCCGGGGGCTATTGTGTGTTGGTAGGCCGCTTGGGAATAGGTGATGAGGAGACCGTGGCTGTACCATGGCACTCTGGCAAGAAAGAACAAGAGATATTCTGGCAACACTAGAGGACTCCAGCTAACCAAAGGCGCTGCTGGATTGTCATAGATCACGCCGAACGTCATGGGCAGAAAGCAGAGGATCTACCCACTGAGACGGCCGCTGGCCCGACTCCTTCCCAAGACACCGACCACACCACCAATTCGATGTCCTCCTATCGTTGTGACACCGAGTCTTAAGCGGCACGGTCCCAGACCAGGGACCGCTTACCGCATCCGCAGGAAACATACGAGACCAGTCCCTACCGAGAAAGATGCGCGGGTCGGCCAACCAGCACGGCCAGCAGCTCCCTCAATCTTTCCGATAGTGGGTACTCCAGCCTCTCCGCTATTCCAAGAGCGAAAGAAGTCGTTGCATGAGGTCCTGAAGGCGAGGCTCCTTTCAGAATAACAAATGGTATCGAGTTCATAGCCGACAATCTTTCACTGCAGATTTGGTTCACCGAGAATTGTTGTACTTTTAGCTCCCGATCTGGACAGCAGCAAGCAGGCAGGCAGGCAGGTGTCTCACCCACCTTCTCCAGCTTCAAGATGAGCGCCATGTGCCTACGGCAATAGCGTTACTGCTTTGCACGAGTAGTGAAGTGGCCCTTTTCCGCGATAATAAATCAGCTTGAAAGCACCTTCGTCAGTCACCACACATGTAGCATTTCACTCCCGGCATGCATTCGTCTACTTAAACTTGAAATACTGGCCGCCCACGAGACATCGCTTCCGTCCCAGCGCTGCTGCCACAACATGCCTGCGGACGCCTCCCTGGCGAGCAAAGAGACCTTCTATTCTCAGCTTCGCTGGCTGGATGCGACTTCTGGCAGCGAGGACGAGATCCCCCAACAAGATCGCAACTTACGTGACAAGACCCGAAAATTCTTCAAAAAGGCACTGGCCAAAGACAAAACCACGGCCGCCAGTCGTGAGCCTACCGCGGACTGGAGTCCTCAAATTGGCCTGACGGCAGCAGGTGAGGGCATGACAGGACTGTCAAGACGGTCCAAGACGGCCCCGACGCCACTCAACTTTACTACTGTCATCAAAGCCACACTTGACCCTGACCAGAGCAAGCAGGCCACGCACTTCTCGGGCAGCACTTCATTTATCCAAGACACGCCCCGTCCGTCGGCCGTGGCTAAGCTGAGACGAAGGGCAACCAATCCGTCATCGCTTTCCTCAACGCACGCGTCATCCTTCCAGCGGGTTCCAGACAGCAGCATGGGATCTCACAAGCGCAAGCGCAAGCCCGAAGCAGTGGTGCCTCTTCAAGATCAGATTCTCAGAGGCTTGCGATTCTTCTACATCCGGGAAGATCGCAAAGGCCTGCGGAGGCTTCGCATGGAGCAAGCTGAGAAGTACGGTGCCCAAGTTACCTCTGTGCTTGCAGATGCAACGCACGTCATCGTCGATGACGACCTGACCTTTGAGCATATCAAGGACATAGTGGCCTCAGTGATTGATCAAGGCCAGCCGCCCTGGGTAGTTCGAACACACTGGCCTCTGGACAGCATTACAGAGAAGCGACTCGTACCGACCACGTCGTCATGGTATCGAGTCATCCCAGACTCGTCAATACCCTCCACATCCACTGCCCAGCAACCCCCAAAAGACTAGTTAGAGGTCAAAGCCGCCCGAATTAATTTGATGTGGTGGTGGTTCAGGATGATTGAATCAAGTTTGTGGAGGCTGCCCGATTACTTACATGTTCTGTGCCTTCCTTGAGCCAAAACTGCGATCCCTAAATATCTTTTGTTCTTGTGATCCGTAATGACCTTTACCGGGGACGGTGCCCCTTCTAGCTCTGGACGCCATTCCTCAAAACAGCGTATGAATGCAAGCAACTCTTTATGTTAGATCTCGTAGTTGCATTCAGTGACAGAGTGTATCTTAGAGAAGAACGCAACAGGTCGCAGGATGCCGTCGTCTCCATATTGAGACAGCACCCCAGCAAAAAAAGATCAGAGGCTTCCGTTCCCGCCATTACATCTCTCTCCCAGTCGAAGGATGCCAACACAGGGGCTTGGGTAAACGCGGTCTTCAGGTTGTTGAAAGCTTCCTCATAGGCTGTATCGAAAATTAACGGGACTCCTTTCTTGGCCAGGCGGACGAGTGGCGACACCACTCCGGAAAAGTTCCGGATAAACCGTCGGTAGAAGCTGCCAAGCCCGATGAAGGCTTGCACATCAGTCAAGCCGGTTGGTGTTTTCCAGTTGACAATCTAATCTGGAATGGATGCAGACAGCTTCGAGTAAAACATCTGAGGTCAAACTTCTAGTTATCCATTCCATAAGAGTACAAGCGTGGGAGGGGCTCCTGCCTAAATGCTGGTCGATTAGGCGCGTCGATTTCAATGGCATCTGACTCTTCGTACGGAGCTCCGGGAGTCGTGATAATATTGTCTTGCCGGAGCTTCACCGCTAGGTCGTAGTTATCCCTATCTTTTTGGGTAAGGAATTGTCTCGGTGATGACCGTACGGCGTTCTTCCTTGGTCTTCCTCTCTTTCTGAGCTGAGCTGGTTCTGGCCTAGGTGGTTCCGGGGGATCGTCACTATCTGGTTGTACGATCTCGTTGGACCGGTAGTAAGGTTTGACGTGGGTTGCACGAAACTGTGTTGGGCCGTTGACCATGTCAACAGTTATCGTGTACCCATCGATTCCTTTGATTTCGTACGGTCCAGACCACCCTTTGTTTTCTCTCCTGACCATGACCTCGCTTCTAAGCGGGAGGGATAGCACTTCGTGCGTATTTGGGCCATTTCTTGTGTTGATCGCGCGGTTGATGTCAACTTCCACACGAATAGACTTTAGCATTCTCATGGCTTTCTGGACAGCCTCAGCTCTTTGTACGATGTTTGGTGAGGGTGGAGAGTCATTGTTGATTCTTGGATATGCTCCAAAAACCAAAAGTGTGGGTACGATTCCATTTGGGCCTGCTGTGTCGTTCAGAGCCTTTGACTGCCATTTGGAGCACCGTCTCTTCATCCGTACAATGGCCGATTTCAGCCATCAGAATGTTGTACGCTCTTCTTAGCGGTGCATGGGATCTTTCTACCTTCCCCACAGCCCAGTGTGCTTCCACTGGCATCTCTTCGCACGAGATACCCATGATCTTTGCACTATTCCGGAACTCTTCTGAGGCAAAGTTGGTTCCTGGGTCATGTACGATGTGGTCAGGTGGGCCGGTATATGTGTATATCCAACATCGACATAGTGCGTTCCATGTGTCCCGTGCGGATAATGATTTGAGGAAAGTTGCGGCTTGGAAGCTTGTGTCTGCATCTATCACATGTAGTGCATTTCGGCTGTCTAATCGTACGACGTCGATAACTATCTCGTAGTTGAAGTGGCTTTCGTCCTTGATTGAGAACTTAAACCTCTTTGGAGCCGGGTCGTGCGACTGGCAATGATGGCAGAATTTCTGAATCTTCTCCAGCACGGACTCTTCGACGTCTGCATGTCCCGCACTTTTCAAGAGTCGATAAAGACGTTCCGTACGGGGGTGTCCAAATCTTTGGTGGAGTCTCCTCAGTTGTGCTTCTGTGAAAAATGCTCCCGCTTCCGTACGGCTAACGTTGAAGAAAGGATGTCCCCACTTTCGCACAACTGGAATAATCTTTCCATCCTTTCGTACGATCACGTTTTGGACATTGTTGAAGTATGCCTTCAGCCTGTCGGCGTCGCGCAACGAAAAGAGGAATGGTGTTGAGGTATCCAAGATATGGTATGTAACACGTCCGAGGGGGTTGTGTATCTTGATCGTACCAATGGGTGAGATGGAAGTATGTGCGCCGAACCGTACTTGGGCCTTCCCCGGCTTCCAGGATACCTTCGTACGAGGGTTCTCACGAAGGTACGCAAGCACCTGTGGTTTTCCGACTGTAGAGAACTTCGCAGCTCCAGTATCCCACAGTTCGCCCTGATAGACCACACTATATGGGTCTTGTAGTACGAACTGGCTTGCCTCTACTGTCTTTGGTGCTGAGAAGATGTCTTCGCCCGTCGTACGGTGATGAAAAGCTGAATCCATCAGGTATGTTGACTGCGTTTCATCTCCTGTGTCCGGATCGTCGTCGTCCGACTCTATTATCACTGGATTCTCGCCTTCATAGTCAAGTATGTATGACGTGAACTCTTCGTGTGAGATATCTTGTTCTAAGATCTCGCACGCTTGGAAGTATTGATCTCTCGCACGCTTCCTCTCCAGTTCTGAGTGATTTGTTGACCAGCAGCCTTCCTTTTTGCACACAAAGCATTTCTTGTTTGGGTTACTCGTACGTGTAAATCGGAAGGGTTGTCGACTTGGGCCCGGATTTGCCGCACGGAAAGGGATTATCTGTTTAGAGAACCTTCCCTTGTTGTAGGGCTGTTTTTGCCGGTTCTTGAAATTCAAAGTATATCGTCGGTCGACAAAGTTAATATCTGCCTGGTCGTCGTGCGAAAGGAATTGCCTTGTGGATTCTCGGTCCATAGCAACCTGAAGTGATGCGCGCAAGTCGGAGAACAGTGCTTCGCACGTTGGCTTTTGTTGTACGAGAGCTGCTTCCAGCTGTGGTACTCCTCGACATGCTCGGGTGACGGTCGTGCGTAGGGGCACTTCCCCCTGGTATCCTTCTCCCAGGGCTCGTTGTACGAGTTGGAGTCTATCTAGAAGCGTTTCCAGAGTGTCGACCATTGCCTTTTCTGGACTTTCTCTTCTTAATCATACGAAAGAAAGAGTTGTCCAATCTGCCCAGTAGACATTATGGTTGATGTTTGTGACCTTTTAGCGTCTCCCGACAAAAAAAGTCTCCTATTTGGCAGTATCGTCGAAGAGAAGAAGGCAAGAGTATCCCGGCAGCTTGGGTCGATTCCAACGGAACGAAATGGTGGCATTGCCAGCCCTGCTTCGACAAGAAAAGAGCGAAGAAATACAATTACTCTAGAGGGTCGACCGTCGACACAAATGATAGATTTCGTGATTAGCCATCAACAATGCCTATAGATTAGTCCAAGACGGAAGGTACAGCGAAAGGTTCGGTACATCAACTTATCTACTACCCAAGTCGCTCCAGTAGGCATGGCTTCCCGAATTAGATGAAAAGAACATAATTGAGCTTGGAGAGTTTTATAAACGAATAAACGTAGTGATCGGTCTTTTGAGCCGGATAACCACAGGCTCCAAGCTAAGTGTATGATAAGCGACTTAGTCTAGATAAGCATGAACCTGAACGGATAGGTAGGACAATTGGTGCCTGCAGGAATTATGGTGGCTGTGAGTGTGGTCAATGCGGTGGGCTTACAGGGAGTATATATAGTCCAGGCATGATACCCTCCCATAAAGGGGCCTTCTCCCTTTAATATTTCCAGAAGATCACATCCTTGTCAACCAACTCTACCATTACTAATCGCATACCGAGGTGGAAACTTACGAAATATGTTTCCTGACCTATCACTCCAACTCCTACTGCCTCGAAGAGACGGCTGGAAGAAATGCTGCTACTGGCTATTCGCCGGTGCATTAAGCATTTTGCAATTCTTATATACGCAACTAGATGTTTGCGTTACCGCTATCCTCTCATCATCAACACCACTGGTTTCTTATTTATCCAGATTGAACCAGGAGGTTCCACCTTGGGAGACTAAAAACCCTTCTATGGATAATCGCGAACACCTTCAGAGGCTCATTCAAAACGCTTCCCAACCCCCACTGAAGCAGATATTTTTGTCAGTTGGCAAAGATGTCTTAATTGCTGCTTTCAGTATTACTGCTGGCCTGCTGGCAGCTAAAGTCTCGAGTTGGGCCGAGTCTGGCCAAAGATTGACTCCCGTTATTGGAACATCGATGTCGTCTGTAATATACCCGCATATGGAAAGAATCGTTGATCACCTAGCAAAATCTTTCTTACCAGTTCAGATGGACGAGATGTGAAGCCCTATTTGCTGAGATTGTTAGGGGGTCAGAAGCCATTCTACCTAAGCTTTCAAGGCACATTCAGGAGGCTGTGGCCAGAATTGATAACGAGGTCAGGGATGCGCTTGAATGGAGAACACAAAAGGAAAGGTCTTCCATTCTTTCTGTCCAGGAGATATACGATAGGCTTCTCTTTAGGCAAGCGTTCTGGCTTGGACAACACCGGCGGTGCATCGATTATTCCAAGACATGCCACAGAGATAGTCTGGATCTACTTTTTAGCACACAGCCACCGCTCGCTAAGCAGTATCTCAGAGAAATAGTCAGCTCGATCATGGCAGCATCAATCCGGGGGCCGGTTTGTGGATGCCGTCCGCAATTCTTGGTCTATGGCGCACCTGGGACCGGAAAGACTACGACTATCGAGGCACTCTCAAAGGCACTCGGCGCCCCACTGATCAAATTAGATTTTGAGAGCCTAGAAGCAGACGACCTTTCAGGTGTGAGGCGCACATGGTCTGCCCCCTGCCTGCCAGGAGAGACCAAAGGTCTTCGAGTCAAAGGGGCTATCAGAGACGGTGTCCGTGATAGTGGTGTCCGAAACCCAATTGTGTTGATCGACGAGTTTAGGGGGCGAGATCTGCTTCGCAACACCTGGAAAGAAATCGCCTATAAGAAGTTGTTCAACCAAAACCACCACCTAGCTAATGAGCAAGGCTTGGAAGACCTTTCTCACGTCATATTCATTCTGCTCACCAATGATAGTCGGCGGGATTTAAGCCCTGCGATACGAAGCCGATTCATTGAGTGCGACTGGCCGGATCTAGATGATGAAACGCTTACCAAGGTTCTGAGCTCATGCCTGTCGGAGACAATTTCAGAATTACAAAATTCGCTGGAGCAGAAGCTACAAGAAGGGGAGAACACGAAGGAAAAGCACGAGGCTGCTGTCAGGGCCTTATCAGAAGCTCAAACGACTACAAAGAAGCACTCTGGCTTCATCTTGAAATGTAATTCGGACCCAGGAGCAAGAACGATACGAGCTGTTGTCAAACAAGTCATCGACTGTGTTTTCATCGCGGGCCTAAAGGGAATATGGTCGGATGATACGTGCGATTCACTACCGGATGAACATGTTAAAGATATGATTCGCAGATTGAGTGCTGAGCTAAAAAGGCAAGATATCTCAGATATCAATTCATCTTCGGGTGAAAGCGATAGCAGTGAGGATGCAGAAGAGGAGGCATGAGTGATTAGGTGGTTTCCTTTGCATTCGATACTTTCCGGTTTATAAATACACATTTCTAGGCGATACTGGTGTGAAGCAAAAGCGGAACCACCACAAAAATGAGTGACTATTAACAATTCCAAGTGTCTATTAAAGAGGAAAAAGGGGCGAGCTTAGAGGGCATCCGAAGCATATATGTAAACGTTGCATGAATGCCACCTTTATTTCCACAACTGGCCATCTCCTAGCCCTCTATTAGGTTCTTCCAGGCAGTATCGCAGAGAAATAGTGCAAGGCTGCTTCCATTATCAAAGACAATGCGTTTTAAGCACATTTCTGAATGTCGGCTGGTTTCTGCGTCGGGATCGATCTAGCGCGACAAATTTCCAGATGCCCTAACTGCGGGTGAGAAATACAGCATATCTTTGTAAAGTGTCTCGATACTTGAAATACGCCGCCTGACTGCGCACACGGGGCCCGAGGGGGCCCCCTCTTGACGTCGGTTCTAGAGAATTCAGAGCCTTCTATTCCCTCGCTTTTTTCGTGTGACGTGATAATTCTTGAGCAAGAACCACAGAGAGGGTGAGTAGCCTTTGTTCTAAATGATCTCACTCCACAATTTTCCGTTCATAAAGAGCCGGCATATCAACAACTCGGCTAGGAGCAGGACAAAACATGCAGCAGAGGCTGCTACTTTGGTTGTGAAGATGCAAAGCGGGATGAAGACTAGAAAGTGGCTACAATTAACATTTCCAGTGTAGGGTTCCGGTCGAGGTAATTTACCGAATGGTAATTTACCTATCTGACCAAAGTTTTTGACGTCATAAACTTCTAGGAATTTTACATGTCAAAAACCTCTCATTGGCCGATGTCCATATCATCCCCACTATTTTCCAAATCGGTCTCTTCCCAACCCCAGCCATCGACAACAGTAGAGTCTTGGAAGGCGTTTTCTATCTTTACTAGCTGAGCAACATCAACTGTCTCCCAGTTTTTGACAACCATCGGTTCTGCCGCATTATCTTTCACCGTCTTGAGCCTCGTGAGCACCCGACTGTTCATATAGGTGAAAGTGACCTTGTCAGTGCTAAGTGGACTAAGCCGATTCCGAAGCTTACAATGAAGGTAGTTCGTAGCACTGAAGGAACGCTCTGAAGGAACAGAGTTCGCCAAGGATCCTAGAACTCTCCTTGCCAACGTAGCCAACTTGACTCCCATAGACCCAAAGTATCTCCACGCGCTTAGGACGTAATAGTGAGAAGGCGTATGAGGAGTATTCGGCTGTTCTCGATAGATCCGCGAGGTTGGGCCAAAGAGAGCACCTTCGCGATCACGGAATCGACAAAACTCCCCAAAGAGCTGTTGGTACTCTTCGACACTAGTGTTTTCTTCTAGGAAGCAATGTGCTCTCTCCATAGTGTCAAGCCCAAGACCCTCCCCTATTGTTGTCCGTGGGTCCAGGGCAAATGCAAAGTAGTAAATGTCTGTCGTTTGGCCTTTCATCCTTTGGACTCGCCATTGCCTCAGCTCCGAGTAGTTGAATAAGAGGATCTTGGTTAGCCTCTTCAAGGGCGTCAACAAGGCAGCAGTGGTTCGACGTTTGGGACATCCTATTCCCGGACAAAGACAGACCAAGCTCTATATACCTTGGGAACTTCATGGAAGAAACACTCGGTTACATTCGAAATCGGTGTCAGGACGGGAACTTGGAGGCAAGATTGCGCACCCTAAGGAACAGACACGGCGAGGCAGTGGATACAGAGCTTGTCAAAGACGTCGTCACTGTCGTTTGGGACTGGTTCCATACGTCATCGACAACACGCACGCAGGCTGCGAGTCCGGACCTGTTGAGGCAGATACTTCTTCTCAGTCAGACACGAGCAGTTCAACCACGTCCATTTCGGACCTCGGCATTCTACATAAAGGTGTCAACGTTGGTCGCCCTTGGCATTTGACGGACGTTCCCCATATGTATGGTTTTGAACCAGGCGGCTTATGGCCGGAAACATCATACCAAGACTTTTTGGACATTTGGGACCTGGAGGATGTAAGCACATGAAGTTACTTGTTTTCTTTGGTAATCTCTTGCTCGGAAGCATTTCTATGTGATATATTTGGGTGGATCGCTATCAATTACCCGTGTACTTTGACTCACCAGGGAATGGTTTGCTCAATTAGGACCCTGTCAATCCAGTCCTGTATTGCTGCTTGATCCAACCATGCGCTTGAGGCGCCTGCGGTTCCGCGACCGCCCGCGGCCTTGAAGGCCGCAGCTCCAGACTCACGTCGTCATCAAGGTCCGCCCGCTGTGCCACTCGCCTAGCCCACCACAACGACACCGTAGCTAGATATTTAAAGGGCAGACGCCTCTTTGTACCTTCTCTTGAAATCTCTTCTCTTGTCTTTCATTTTATTCTCCTGCAATATCTGCTCAACGCCCTCGTCATTAAAAACTTATGAGCTGGGATAATTACTAAATTCTAGTTTCGTTAGCTAACAATCGAATCCTCGCCACCTCGGACTAGATGGTCGCCGAGAATATACGCTTCTAGTATCCCAGACATCTTGGCACAGTGTTATCAGATCTGGAGAGGGGGTTCTCAATGCAAGAACGAAATGATGGGAGCTTCCACAAATGTGGTGTGGCGGGTGTGCTGGTGGCGCTGGAAACGTGCCGAATGAATGAGGAACCTCAGGGTTAGCTTATAAGTATATAATAAAGCTATGTTTTAAATTGGAAGTAATTAGGGTTTAAATCGATTTAGTTATTAATAAAAACTGAGGTAATGCTTTCCAAACCACAGTCATTACTGTACAAAATCCTAGCCAAGTTCTTTTATTTGCATGATAGTCATTTTGATAGGCGGCAGATCCTTGAGACTTTGGATACTCTTCGCGCGAGTGGAAAAATTACAGAGACATTGCAGAGCCTGTTCATTGAAGGCAGAGCTAGAGCCCGTGGAACGATGAGGAGAGAATTGTGATCATAGGCACGTGCAGCAGTGATCGGCGCCTGGACGTCCGCCTGATCCCCTCACATAACTTCCACGTCCCTCCAACCATCACGTCAACCATCAACAACTGCACTCCAAAGCCCGCCACAAGGAACAGCAATATCGTTGAAGAAACACAAACCATTATCACAATGACCGGTGGAAAGGGCAAGTCCTCGGGCGGCAAGAGCTATGGTGGGAAGACGTCGGCCACCGATAGCCAAAAGAAGCAGCGGAGCCACTCTGCCCGTGCCGGTCACACTGCTCTCTCCTACGTCTGGGGCGAACCGGCACCGATTGAGACTATCATCCTCGATGGCACAAGTGTCGGTATCACAGCCAATCTGGCCTCGGCTTTGAGGGACACACGGGATCCAAGCCGCACGCATCGTATCTGGGCCGACGCCTTATGCATTGACCAGGCGAACACTGATGAGAGGTGAGCGAGGCGCCCGTCCCTCAGGATCTCCCCACCCGCCCCTTCCCCGACTTGTTGTTTATTTGCAGGTCCGATAGCGGTGGCTCAGGCCTTTATAATCGGACCTACTGACCTTCAAAGAAACCAGCAAGTCCCACTGATGGGGCAGATTTATTCGTGCGCCAGAAGCACGATCATTCATCTGGGACCTGAGACCGAGGTTGTTAAAACTCTTTTCGCGGAAGACCCAAAGAGTCAAAACCTCGACCTCATATTAAAAGATCTGGTAAAACGTCCTTGGTTCAGCAGGACCTGGGTCTTTCAAGAGCTCGTGCTGTCAGCCGACCCCTGGGTACAAATGGGCAGACGACGCATTCGTTGGCGCGAAATGTGTAAACTTCTACTCCCAGTGACACCACATTCATCTGCTCCTCAGCCCTACCACGCATCGCAGGACTCTAGAGAGCAGATCCTACGGCAGATGGAAATGATCCGTGGTCGCGGATCAAACCGTGACTTGCTGAGCATACTCAATTTAAGGGCTGGCTGCCGCGCGACTGACCCCAGGGACGTGATATTCGCCCACATGGGTATGATAACAGACGAGCAGGAGGTTTCAAAATTCCTAAAAGTCGACTACAGAGCATCCATTAGAGACATTTATGTATCCGCGGCAAGGTACGCGCTGGCTTCGTTCGGCCTCGCCGTGACAGCTAGGAGCATCAAGAGACCACAGGGATGGGCACATCTGCCATCTTGGGCCCCCGACTGGGGTCTCCACTCTTGGCCAGGCGACTTTCCCTGCAGGATGTCCCAGGATCTGCTCGCAGGCAACGGGGACTGTCGTACCTCAGTGCTCGTAATCCCGACCACGAATCCATCTCTCCATTATGTGCGGGTCTCTGGTAGCACTTTTCCTTGGTCCGGCCCTCTTGAGCACATTCACGGCGTGGGCAAATTGCTGCCGCAGGCATCAGAAATGGATCTTCGAAAAAAGTTAATGAGAGAGCTTGCTTTGGTGGAAGAGTGTCCACGATTGGTATCGGACGAGGAATCGGGAGGGCTGGACGGCTCTTTCTTTTCCTGTGAGTTCTGGACTCCCCCGTACCAGCAGGGAACGTCGGCAGAGAAAGCGTCGTATATTCGGGACCTCCTGAAGAAGCACTACTATCTGCGGAATAATGGGCATAGACTTGGCTTGGACTTACCAATGAGAATCGTCATATCGCGATCCGGTTACTGCGCGTTGGTCTCTGCCAATGCGCAATTCGGAGACATCATCGCCAATTGCCCCAAGGAGCAGTACGGCTATCTTCTTGGTGAGCAAATATTTGGCTACTCTGGCGACCGCAGAACAAAATTGCTCAGCTGTCTTCTCAGGCCGTCCCAGTGGGAAGGTGGCAAAAGCGTGGAAGACACTATTGCACGAATGACGGGCCATCCTGCAACGCAGCTCAATGTAACTCATTGTGTGCTGGTCGACATTCTTGGCGAGACGGAGATGCATACCCTGCCACTGGATCTGAAAATGGCACCCGGAGACATCAATTGGCTGATTATACACTGAACGCATGCGAGATTCTCTGTCAGCGGGAATAGTATAAGCCCAGTCAGGAGACATTGGCTGGCTCTGCAATCTAGTCTACAAGATCTGTCAGAAGAACAACCAGGTTGCCAATTGTTCTTGATCGCATTTTTGTCTGTGTTCCTTCCTCGCGAAATACCGGTACGTGGAGCCGACCTATTGCCCAATTGTCGGCTTGCCTGCCTCTCCCATCAAATATTGTAGCTTGTAGATTTGCTTTTGGCGGTGGCTGTGTGGGTGGGGGTGCTGAACTTCTTTCAGAGAAAGTGCAACATTCTCCAGCTGTGAGCGAGGATCAACAAGCATATGCAGGCTCTCACCAAAATGAGGCTATCATGCAGGTAAGAGAGGCTAGTTTTCAGCTCGTAGACGCCATGTCAGCATTTAGTTTCTCCACATCAGGCTGGGGTATATGATGTAACGATCGGGAATCTCCAGGCGTGAATGGGTATTTAGTTCGGCGAAATGCGAGGTGTGTGATTCAAAATAATGTTACGCCTCAAGTCTTTAATTCTGCCCATATTGTACATAGTGCAGAGTGGTATGTATTATCTACAGACAGGTTGTCGAATTTCACAGGCCAGCCGAACTGATCAGCTGTTTACAGGGGTTTGATAATGCCGCAGGCGCTTACCTGCATATTGCACTAACAGCACCCCATGACATGTAGGGGCTCAAGGCTGAGCAGGGTAGCAACGAGATGATTCTTAAGATCGTCGCACACGGAGCCTGATTCTTGAGCGTCGATCGTGTATGAATAAAGTCTCCGCCTGAAGTCCTTCGTCGCGACCACGAAAGCTGTCTTGTCCCTAATCAACATAATCCGAATTATCAGCCGGCACGGAGAGACAGATCTCTGGCATAAACATGGCGGAGCCCACCATCTCTCTGGAGGATATCTGGGCCGAGGCAGCGAAACGCTTTCAGGAAATCTGCGGCGAGTCACTTCAGAGAGGTGACGTGAAGAACTTCGATGATGTGAAGAATAAGATCGAAAATGTCAACAAGCAACCGTACGGCGCTAGTGATGAAGAAGACGACAAGTGGGATAAGGCGAAAAGCGTGGGCCTTCAATCTCTGAAATACATGAAAATGCTGCTTGGAGCCGCATCTCAGGCAGCTGTCTTTGTGAGTCTTCTTGTAGGGTGTTTTAAGGGAAACAAAGCTAATATTGCTAGATTCCTGTGCCGTCAGCTGCCGCCAACATCGCAGGCTCTGCTCTAAGCTTTGTTTTCGACGTACCTGAGAAAATCAAGGGCTACAATGACGCGGTGGATAGTGTCTTTACAGAAGTCTCTTCAGCCCTTTCACAGTTCCGGGTTTACCAGTCGATCGACAATATGAATCAACCATTGCTGATCGAGCAAATCCATCTCGTGATGGCCAGCATGGTCAAGATATGCGCGCATGTCGTGAAATATCGCCAGGGCCGGCGACGCGACCGGCTCAGGAGGCAGATTGCGGCTATCTTTGATGACAATAAGCCTCTGGACGCAGAGATGAGCGAGTTCAGGAGACTTTTACAGGCCCAGCGGGATGTTGAGGGGACAGTGACCTTGAGCGTGGTGGTGAAGACGCAGTCTGGTGTCGCCCAGCTGCTGGAAAGCTTCGCGGTTTTCGCCAAGACGGCCGACGACACAAACCAGGGGGTGCACGCTCTCAAGGACGACAACGACCGCACCAAATCTCTCAACAATATTCGTGACACCTTGCAGATACCTTCGACTGTGCTCCTCCATACACGAACCACGCAGACTTGCACCGACCACGCGTCCAAATGTTTGCCTGGCACCGGGTCCTGGATATGGACGGATGAGGCATTTTCCTCCTGGAAAGAAGGGAGTACAAAGGTTGAGGATCGTCAAGTGTCGAACGTCCTTGTCATCTCAGGCCCTCCCTCAAGCGGGAAGACTCTGGCCACCGCACAAATCATCAAGCACCTGGAGGAGGAGAAAGGCCGCACGTACGTTGCGCATTACTTTTTTCTGCCCGCCAGCAGGAAGGCAGACGAAGACAACAAGTATCCTGTTCACACATGCCTGCGCTACATGGCCTTCCAGATAGCTAGGGTGGACGCGACTGTGAGAAAGGCGTTGGGAAAGGCGTGCGACTCGGCAGGTGCCTCGGTGTTGACGCGGAACACGTCTTCCAACCTTGATAGCTTGTGGTCAGAGTTCAAGATCGGAGGTTCAGGGTCGACTTACTACCTTGCTTTCGATGGGATCGAGAACCTGGATGATAAGGACCGCGATATGCTGCTGCGCTTTATCTTCAGCTCGAAATTGGCCGAAGAACCTGCCGGCCGTGTGCGAGTGCTGGTCAGCGGGACGGAGAAACTGCTAGACGGCCACTGTAAACCCAGCAGAGTGTGTCGAATCGATATGGAACGATACAATGAGAGGGATATGCGTCTGTACATCGAGGACAGACTCAACAAACAATCCTTACTCCGGCATGCCAAGCCTGGGTCCATACAGCAGAAGGCAAGGAACAACGTACTAGCGAAATTGCCCCCAAAGGCAGCCGGAAGCTACTCTCAGCTACAATTTGCATTGGACGAGGTGGCTCGGATGCTGAGTTCCCGGACATCCTTCGATGAGCTCGATAAAGTGTTGGATCAGGCTATGAACAGTCACGAGACAGCCATCAAGGCCTTGCAGCGGTCCTTAACAGTTGAGGAGATTGAGGAACTGAATGAGCTACTGAAATGGGTCCATTTTGCCAACGATAGAATG
Organism: Diaporthe sp. PMI_573; assembly: GCA_021399435.1. NCBI lineage: Eukaryota > Fungi > Ascomycota > Sordariomycetes > Diaporthales > Diaporthaceae > Diaporthe > Diaporthe sp. PMI_573. Next base: position 35,015 of record JAJTUP010000145.1, read on the forward strand.
ACGGTCGCCGAGCTTGAATCAGCAATGGTAAGTGCATCTCATGCTCCTAAAGCTTCACCCCTGAGGATTGCTTTCACTTTACCCACTCATTTTGGAGGCCAAAGAGCTGATGCCTATTGTGAAGCTGCTGTATTCGGACAAAGAGTCCATTGGTCTCCTCGAGGACATAATCGCTAGCAAGTACTTGGCAATCCTCAAGATAGACACCTCAGCCGACGGCACGTTCGTTGAAGGCCAAGATGGAGCACTGGAGTACTTGCAAAAGGAGAAAGCGCACAAGGTTCGACACTCGAAGGACCAGCCCGTCATCAGTATGACAATCAACATCAGCAATGTGGACCAGGAGATCGTGGGCCATTTCCTGTGGGACTTGGCCCAGAAGGCAATCCGCGACCAGTTCCGATTCAACTTGGACTCAGCCTCGAATACTTCACACGCGAGGCAGATATCCATTGCCGTGGATGAGTTCGAGGCACACCATGCGCTAGTCATGCGAGCCTTCAAGTACTTGACTGGAGAGCCCAATGAAGCAACCGACTTAATAGGGCGCTATCTCTTTTACTGGCTGCCGTACCATTTGGGCGTGCTCACGCAGCTTGACTACGAGGAGAAGGGATACCTGATGCCAGATGAGCAACTCGACATTGGGAAGAATCTTTATGAGCTCTTCAAGGACGCAGAGCTCTTCAATCGTCACAAAGCTACCGTGGAGCGTATCTGGTGGACTGCTGAAGAGATTGAGAAGGTGCACAAGTGGTTGATGAATTCGGCTGTCGTGCGGAGGGTGCCAAAGCAGTGGCGCGAAGAGGTTCAAGGCGCTCCAAGTCCTGTGAGGGGTTTCATGATGCCTTTCGTCAAAGCAGTCATCGAGAATTGGTTGAGAAGCCGTGACCGCTTGTCGGAAGAGGCGTCATTGAATTACAGGGCTTGGATACGTGGTTTCATGGAGGTGGTGAGTTGACTACTGATGTCTTCTTTTTTCTTCCCCAGTATCCAAACGGACTGATCCTCTACGGGTATGACTCTTTTCTCTACTGATTCATTAACATATCCTCCTGTTAGGACGACAAAACACAACAACGACCCCAGACACCTCGTACACCCCGTACAAATGCAGCAAGCCCAAGTTCACCAAGCTCAACAGATAGCGAGCCTTCAATGACCGATTGGGAGCGTGTCAGTGCGTGGTGTCAGACCTTCCTGGACCTTCCAGAGTCTGAACTTGACTCTCTGTGGTGGGAACGCATTGCGCAGGGAGCACTCAATGAGAGCAGAGATTCCCCAGAGGTCGTTATGCCGCTTTTCAGGCGCGCACTAGCCCAAGAAAACCCAAGTTGGTATTGTCACTTTAGCCTGGCCGGATGTCATTATCAAATGGACCATCTGCCAGAGGCCATTTCTGAAGCCGAGCTAACACTGGAATCAACGAAATGCGAAGGTTGTAGGCCGACTCCAAGCGAGGCCGACCTAATGATGATTCATTTTCGGCTTGGGTCCTTGTACTTGGGAACCGAAAATATTCAACAGGCAACCGAGCAGTTTCTGATTGTCTCCAAGGGCTCAGATGTGTACTGGGCGGAACAAGGTCGAGTGGCTTACATGAAAGCAATCTTGAAAGCCAATGATTCAGAAGGGACAAAGAATATGCTCCGCAGCGCCTTTGTCACGGATGAGAGCGAAGCAAGCAAGGTGCGCGTCCTGAAGATGATTGCCAGAGATTATGAGCACAACTACACGATATCGAAGATCTTCGACATTACCAAGGGCGACCCTGAGCTTTTCAAGGAGCTTACGGCTATTTTCAAGAAGGCAACAGATCCTCTGGCTTCGGGGCAAGACCAGGCCACCGACATGTCCAGAGATGACCGGTTTGCAGACCAGGAAGCCCGCGGGGTACTGCTCTATCATTGGGGAATGACAGTGGCATATAGGATGTCATCAGGGGACACCAAGTCCGTCACAAATGCGCTGACATTCTGGGAGGATTGCCGCGATCAGCTCCGGATCATCGGTGGTCCAGTGGCGTCCACGACCAGAACGAACGCTACCTCCCAGCTCGCCAAGTACTATTTCCAAAGCCTACTGACGGAACAAGGGCCCACGGAGCACTTCGATGGACTCTCAAAGCTCGCGGATGAAGATTCTAGCGCCGAGGGCGAAGACCCTGCCGGATATTTGGCCATACTTTATGCCCTCCGTGATGAAAAGGAGAAGGCGAAAAAGAGACTTTCGCGACGGATCAAGATCGCGATGGATATCCTGTCAGACGATCAGCCCCAGAACGACTATCTGGGACACCGGGCCCTTTTCAAGTGCCTGGCCTATTACCAGGATTTCGACAACGCAGCCGCTGCCTTGACGCTGATGGGAGCGCCGGACCTCATTACCAATGCTTTCCAGTTCGAGGATTATGACTTTTCCGGTGAAGACGACGTCGGAAATGAAGATGGAGCCGGAAAAGATCTCGTTATCGAATTCCTGAAAAGTACGGGCAAAATGATCTCGCACCTGGTGAAGATGAAGGTCCCGGACTCCTCACAGCAGACTCGGCGTATCGAAGTGGCCAAGGAGGAAGTCGAGGGTCTGGTGGACACGGACTCTACAACATCCAAAGTCAATGTCATCCTAAAGGCACGCATATCAGCCCTGCAGGATTCACAGGCCTCGGTGATGCAAGAAGCGGTCTATACATATGGCTGGGGGTGCAACGGGCTTGGGCCTCCGGGCACGACGTGCGACAAACAGGCCGACTTTGACCACGAGTTTGTCCACTGCATCTACTGTGCCAGCTCTGACTTTTGCCCGGACTGTTTCAGGAAGCTGCGGCAACAGTCGACTCCGGCCATGCAGTGCAGCGCAGAGCACGTGTGGATAAAGATCCCGCGGCAGGGTAGTGACTTCTACCGAGGATCCGAGGCTAAGATCTTAAGGGTGCCAGTGGTCAGGCCCGTCGAGGGTGATAGGAATTTGTTGGAGGCGTGCTACGATGGAGGTCAAGGAATACAGGAGCTAATGTTAGAGGCATGGAAGGCAAAATTGGCAAAGGAGTGGGACATAGCACTGGAAGAGTAAAGCTCGAGAAGCCTGCTGGACGGAACGGTTCGGTGTCTTGGTGGGATTGACTGGAAGGCAGCCTCGATGTTGTAGCAGCCCCGACGGATAGCCACAAAACTTTGCCTAACCGCCAGAGCGTTTCTTTCAATCCGGATCATGAAGCACAGGACAGGCAGATCAAAACAAGGGCGGGCTTAGTAAATGCCAAGGGAGAGGGTGCAATTAATCGTGTTTACATTGCACTCGTCTGGAAGCCATGAGTAGGCCGATAGACCGTAGTCTTATGCTGACCGCATCTAAACATATACAGTTGAAAGTGGATGTGACCGGGTATATTCATCCACAGGACAGCCATGACGGCCGTCCGTCTCGAAACTCGCCACCCATTCCCAGGCGTGGACAGAGCTTGAGCAATCCCAAAGTGAAGCGAAATCCATTGCCGTCGACAATGAATGGATTCTCCGTCATCAACTGGCTATCCCACCGTCACCACAACAATACACCTTCACAGTGACGGATCAGAGGTCAATCCCAGTGTCATTGCCATCCCGCAAGATGGGCCATGCCCCGGACCGCGAGCGCAGCAACCTCCCTCTTGGCCTCGGTGGCATTATTGTTGTCCTCGCCACCGCCAATGCTGTTGGCCTCGTCGCTATCCGGGTAGAAGAAAGCTGCCACAGCAATGATCACGTATGCGGCGCACAGCAGAGCGCCCTCAAGATAATTGCTGCGGCCGTCGAGAACGAGGAAGTTGACGATGAACGCCGAGACAAACATACTGATGGTCTCAAAGAGGGTGAAGTAGAGACTCATGTCTTTGTTCATAATCCAACCCAAAATGACAACCAGCGGCATCACAAAGATGGCGATCTGAATGCTGGACCCGATGGCGACACCGATGGCCAGGTCCATCTTATTCTTAATTGCCACGGTAATGGTAGTCACGTGCTCGGCCGCGTTGCCCACGATGGGCAGGAGGATTAGACCTATAAATGCCTCCGAGATACCCGACTGCCCGGAAACTACTCCGTCGATGGCATTGACCATGAATTCGGCGCAGAGTGCGACCAGGGCTGTTGACCCCAGGAGTAGGAGCACAGCAGACGTACTGGATATCTCGGGCTCTTCGTCCTCCTCATCGTTAGCACCCTGCGTCAGAGGCCGGCTATTCACAACGATGGGTACGATGGGAGATAAGGCGCCGGGTTGACCGCGGTAGTACTGGTTCTGCGATGGCATAGACTGCGTGCGGCGCAGGCCCGGGCGAGAATCATGATGACGCTGCTGATGGTGCTGATTTTGTTCCTGTGTGCCTGAGTTGGCATTGACAGGGCTAGTGAAGACGTTCTGAGTGAGGTTCTTAGCCAGATTAGGGCGCAGAGTGCGCAGGGAGAACGGCTTCGGCCGAGTCGTAGCAGGCTGGGCTTCGAGGTCGGGGCCGACAGCAAAGTCAACACGCTTGTTGCTGGCCTCATCAATTGGGCCGGCAGCACCACCAGTTACGGCAGTGACGGGTGCGCCGGCCGCTGCTGCCGCCTCTGCGTCTTCACGGGGCTGATCCTTATTCTTGCGACGGCTCTTGTGCTTGTGTTTCCTGGTCTTCTTCCCATCCCGTGTGTCTTGCAAAGCTTGCGCTGCTTCCTCGGTGAGTTGAAGCGTGACCGGCTCCTGGCTGGAAGACGCGGTTGGTTCACTGACAGTCCGCTCGACCGTTTCGGACGGAGACTCAGCAACAGGCGAGGTGGACGATGAAAGATTAGAGGGCTTGTCTGCATCAGCCGAAGCCGTACTTTGCTTGCGGGTCCTGCCCTTCCTGATGGCGCGCTTGATTTTCTTGGCCGTGCTGACAGAGTGGCCTGAAGAGTCTGAATCGGAACTAGACGACGAGTCCGAGTCTGAGCTGTCCGAGGATTCGAAGTACTGAGCCGCAGGGCCAGGGACCGACTCCTGCTCGATGATATGCTGCGGGGTCGATTCGTGCACACGGCTTCGTATTCGAATTCAACGCGGAAAGTGCGCAGAAGTCTTGCATAAGCACCCTCGGCATCGCAGTCGACAGAGTAATAAGCTATCTCGCGTACTTTTTCGGCTAGTCTTCTGTTGGATACGATGTGGAGAAAAGAGTCACGATCGCGGGTGAAACAAGAGAGCACGATTCGGTAGAAGAGTGCGGCGCTGGCAGCTCTCTCGACGATTTTGCAGGTTAATCGCAAGTGCTAAAATGTGGATACGATGCAGGTATGTCAGATGAGATACTTTTGATGTAGTCGTATAAAGGCATGAGGAGACTGGCATGTAAGCACCAAAAGGAACAGTGTTAATTACCTTTCGGTCAGCCTGGTTGAAAAGGGCGCATAAAAAGAGACGACAGAGAACTTCGTATGGCAGGACTACCAAGGAGGGCATTGTGAGCTTTTAGCTGATTAGTAACGAGAGTCATCTGGCTAGACTCGACTTTAGGCGCACGGAAGGGCCGAAGGAAAATTAAGGTGGATGTTTGGGAGCCGCCGCATGAATCCAGCTCCCAATCGCAGAGCAAGCGACCCGCGGTTATCAATTTCCACGGCGGCGGCTTCGTCCTGGGCCAAGGAACGGACGACGCCCGTTGGGCAGCCGCTGCCATAGCCCATCTCGGCGCCACCGTCTTCTCCATAAATTACCGTCGTGCACCAAGCTACCCGTTCCCTACAGCCGTCGAGGACTGTGCTGACTCCATTGTCCAAATTTGCAATCGCGCGGATGAGCTCGGCATCGACAGAGATCGTGTCATTCTCAGCGGCTTCTCGAGCGGCGGAAATTTGGGTCTCGCGAGCTGGGTGATGGTTCAGGATCCGAAACGATGGGGCTATCAGCTCAGTGCACCACAGCCCACGGTTTCTGGAATAGTCCTCTTCTATCCGCTGCTGGACTGGACCATAAGCCGCCCTCACAAACGTTTATCTTGCCCTCGACCGGATCTCACTTGGCCCACACCTCAACCTGCAGCCTGTCCCCGGTCACTGCACGAGGCTGGCTAGCTGCGCCGCGGCACCTCTTGAGGCTTCTTGTCAAAAGACCGTTGGCTGGTCGGCATTGGGCCCGACCGTCTCCTCGAGAAGGTTCAAATCAGCATCATTGCTTTTTCACTCAAGTGTGGCAGCCAGGCTTACCCCCGGTCCTGAAGGTAACTTGTGGGGTGCGACCCCAGATGAGTAGGGGCTGGAGAAATCGAAGTCTGGACCAAGTACGAAATTGGCCGGGCTGCAGCGTAGACAGCCGGCTGGAGAGTCCCATCCTCACTCGTATTGGCGGTTAAAGCCGCATCTACCAAAGGTATGCCGAGAGGCTGAAACAAAATGGCAAGGTATAGCTGGTTAGGGGTGCTAATTACTGGCAGATGTATTTTACAACTGGTGGACAGCGGCCGAGACTAACAGCTCCCAGGGCCGCGGAGGGGCTTTCCACCTGGTAATTGTGGAGAAAGGATACTTATCGCGGTCACTTTTGGGACCTCCCTACGAAGGTGATAAAAAGCACTATAGGGTTCCCTGCACCCTCTTGCCGCGGCCCGCTGCGCGGTGCTATGCAGTTTATGCGCTTGGTGTTGCTCTGTCTGAAACAAAGAGATAACGTCTATCCCTGCGTGGCGAAAACCCCCCCCGTGCCGAAAGAAATGACAGGTACTTTGACTTTAAACATGTCAAAAACTCCACACACATCGACTCCTCTGAAATTTTTGCAAAGTTCATATTCTCTAGCCACTCTTGAGCAAGAAATTTACGCTGGGGTTGTCGCCCTCGCGCCTGATCTGCAACACGTCTCCGTTTACAGCAAGAGAGAGTCTCGTCAACATGCGTCCACCATTAAGCCCTTATCACCTTCTAAAACTTATTAAAAGATCATATCCGAGCTTTAGAACCTCGGTACTACGTCAGTAATCGTTACGAGCCTTTTGGCTGTTGTGGTGTCCAAATCTTTGGGAAATCGCGATGCAGAACAGTACCTCGGATCAACGATTTTGGTTAGTGCGAAACGACTTTCACACAGGGGCCTTCATGTGGCTGGTACCAAGATCTGCGGTCACGTGAATCAGGTGCTGGTTCATGTCTTCGGTTGGACCACCGGTGGACGAACTTGCGGAAGCACAACTTGCAGTACATGACGGGTCCCGTCGATGCGCCAGGAGAGGAGACTGGCTGGGTGCTCTGCGGATGAGGCACTGGCTGCGCAGTCGGTTGCTGAGATGAGGGGTGCATGGCAAGCTGGTGGCGGACTGGGGGCTGGGCTGCCGCAGGGTCGGCCTCCTCACCCACAACATCACTGGGTTCGTAGCCGAGACGCTCAGCCCTAGCGAGGGCATTGATGAGGCGCTTGGCGTCGATGGACTTGAGACGAAGCTCAAGGGCGGCGTCGAGAAACGAATCGCTGGCCTTGGAGAGCAAGCGTGAGGCCACGGCGTCGATGTCGGCAGGGGTCATGACGTCGACAATCTCGGCCCTTGCGGAAGAAACCATGGATCTTCCGAAGTCACGGATCCCGCGCTGGACGGCCGCGTGGGTAACATGATGTATACTGGCGTTGAGCTATTTTGGAACGCGTCAGTCAGGTCAGGGGTGGGACGAGTGACAGGTGGCTGTTGACGGACAAGAGGTTGGAGCAGTGTCGTGCGGGGCGGAAATCGAGAGCAGGGCAAGAGAGCAGGAGAATAATGAGAAAAGTGAAACGAGAGTGTGGCATGAAGATAGAGAGGGACTTTGACTCACGATAAAGGCCTGGTGGAATTCGGAGCCGAGTAGGCACTTCTCCCAATTGTCACGCACAGAGCGTCTCACCGCCTCTGGGACGGCCTGCTGGATACCATAGGTGATCTTTGTTCTAGGTGCCGTAAGACATAATGCAGTTCTCTAACAATGCTGCATCGGGGGAGAGCTGAGAGGCATAGGGGCTATACCGAGACAGACTTTGCTCGAGAATTACTATAACCTCAAGCAGATGATTAAATTCAACAATGAATCCATAGCTCCGTCCGCAGCCATTGATTCGTAGCCTTCAAGTTGTCTCAGCAACAATTCGACTGACGGGTCAGAAGAATCAGAAACACCATCTGAAGCGAGGTCAACTATCGTGGTTGCGACGTCGTCGGCGACGGGGCGAAGGGGTCGTGGTTGACGAAGGGGTGGCGGAAGTCGAGAGTAAGGACGGAAGGTGTCGAGACAGGATCATCAGTTTTGCCGATACCCAGAAGCTCCCTTTCCTGCAGATATCAGCAGGGTCTCCCACTTTTCACAGGTCGAAACAACTATTCGGCTGGAGGAAATTCCACTGTACCTCAGATCTGAGAATGACAAGGATATTCTCCCGAGCGATGCTTTCCTTCCGTTTAGCAGCGACAACGAGGCTAACTTGCCCCAGCATCACGTCCCTGCAGCTGGTCTAAGTCGACCGCTAACACAGCGGACCCAAAATAATGCCTCCTCCAAACCTCGTTCCTCTTCGCACCCGTGCTGGCCGTCTGCCTCGTACCTCCATCATCGCTCCTTCGGTTTCTCCTCTCCTCGTCCGTGATGGCCTCCAGAACCCGCCAGTCATACGCAAGAACAACCATCATCAGGTAATAACCGAAGTCACCATAGACAGTGACACGGATTTCTTGCGGGGAAGTAGCCATGTGGCAGAGAGGGGTCCCACATTCTCTTTTCTTTGTCGGCGCGCGGAACGCGGCCGCCTTGCCGGGTTCATAGGACACAACAGACAGTGAGCCGTTCTTCAACATCATCCACCTTGTCCAAACGCTCCATTGCTTCCATATCTCTTATATGGCGCTGGAGCGAAGCCCCTCCCGGCTCGCACGCCATCAAACTTGAAATTGCCCCTCTTGGTATTTCAAGAGTTGCCATGTCGGGCATCACGAGAGCCTGGGGTGAAGTCCTTCATCGGGCTAAGGGGGGCAGGTTGCCACATTAGGTAAATTACCAACCTCGTCAGCGGTATGCGAGAAATCACACCGCATGTCGCGGAAACTGGCATCCGGCTGGACTACTGATCAAAAAAAAAAAAAAAAAAAAAGGCCGGAGTCTGCCTCGCTGATAGCTTCAAGGGGGCATTAGAGAGGTGCCAAGGTTTACACCACAGAATTTCCTTATTGGGTAATTCGCGCCTTGACTGTAGCCTGGACATTCGGCTCATCTAACCTGGGCGAGGTTCCACCGACGATGACGACCTCACAAAGCCTAACCACAGCATGGCCACAGCATCTTGAGATAGCCTATTTCACCAGAGGCGGTGGCTCATACAACGTCGGACCAGACCGGGGATTTAGCCCGAGTCTTCAGCCAGGGTGCAGCAATCCGGGAATTGGCAGTAGCGAAGCTCCTCTGTCACCAAACGCTAACAAAAACGCCTGCAACACTTCGCACGATTACGAGCGAGGGCTCGCCGATGAAATTGCCCCATCGGGATACCAACACATTCCTACATTGGAAGACGAATATGCACCCAGCGATGGGTAGCAGCCAAAATTGCCTGAATAGGGAATTCTGGTCTCGAGATTTGAGAACGTGTTCGTACTGCACGACAACGAGTTAGACTACTTTCAATACAAGTACCCATGAGTGAGACACCACTAGGGCCTCTAGACACTTACCATCGACTTCAGCTAGACACCGTCTCAAGTCCATGCCGTTGCCAACCTGCAGTCTACTTTCGCCAACACTTCGACTCTCAAGTTAACATATCCCAATACTGTCACGCTACAGCCGACGATGGGGATCTCTGTGGGCCAAGAATACCCTGCCCAAGCTCCTGGCGGCAACTTTGAACTCAACATCCCACTAGGAAGTCTGCAGTACGGCCAGTCTCGGGACATCTACTTGAGGTGGAAGAGCAGCTCTACAGACAGTGACATAGAGCCGTCGTTTCTAAACGTCGCACTTCAGTACAACAAAATGACAGAAGCACAGCATGTTAACCATGCCAGCCGGGACCTCATGGACCTATCCTTCACATCGCTCTCCGACGCCGAGATAGCCAGCCAGGTCTCCCGATCCCGCATCTGCGCCTTTCTCTCCGAGCTCTTCTTCCCGATAGACGCCCTCGGGGAGCACCGCCTCAACCCCAACCTCGAGTGCCCGGCCGGCCTCGCCGAGAAGCAGCAACAGCTCCGCGACCTCATCGCCTCGCTGCCCGCAGCCCACTTCCCCGACGACCCGATGTGCGTAGCCTTCATGCAGGACCTGGCCGGCGCCGAGCCCCTAGGCCAGGTCTCCCTCGCGCTCTCCAGGGACAAGTACCTCACCCGGTACGTGCCCACCGGGAGACTCGCCTCCAGCAGCAGGTTGATGCCCGCTAGTCCCACAGCAATCTCGATGAGGGCTTATAACTCCTCTTCCGTGCCGTGCTTCGCGGGACGGACGCCCGTGCGCCTCGCCAACAACAAATACCTCCGGATCTCGTCGCTGCGCAGGGGTCACATCGTCGCCACGCCCGCCGGGCCCCGCAAGGTCGCCGCTGTGCTTTTGACGCCAGTGCACAAATATGACATGGTTCGTCTCGGGGATGTCCTCGTGACGCCCTGGCACCCCGTCGCCCTGCCCACTGACCTTGTGGACGGGCTGGAGGACGGGCACGGCTGGGTGTTCCCCGCGAAGGTGCAACCGGGTAAGCTGGTGAGGTACACCGGCGCGATATACAGCGTGTTGCTGGAGAGGGACGGGGATATTGACGCTCATGCTATTTACCTTGGGGGTAGGTCAGACGAGAGTCTGCTGTTCTGGGGCGTCACGCTGGGCCATGGGATGGCTGAGGCGAGGGAGGGCAGTGACGTGAGGGCACACCGGTTTTTTGGGAGCTACCAGAAGGTTGTGAGAAGCTTGGGGTCTTTGGGAAAGCGAAGTGATGGACTAGTTATTGGCGGTGGCGTGAGGAGAAGCAAGACCACTGGCCTGGTGATCGGGTTCAAGGCGTATCGGCGTCGAGCGGCTGGCAGCCTTATGTACCCGGCTCTCGCCGTTGGTGCGAAAGGACCACGCATGCTTCGGCCAGTTCACAAGAGGCGTAGAGCCGTGGCGTACTAAGGGGGGGGGGTTTATATTCTTCATTATTGTCGTCGCCCTCTTTAGCTTAGCTAGATTTGGCTTCAAAATTTACAATATCGTCGAGGCCTTTAAATCGCTTCAAGAAAATGTTGTTCAACTCTCGGAACGCCGTAGCAATAACCGGAACTGGACTATGTCCATCCTTGTTTTCGCCTTTACCAAAGTTTTGGGTAATGGCGTCGGGCAGCGGCGCACATATCCGCAATCCATCTGGCTCTGAGCGTGCTGCCTGCGGCCGCCCAGCTGTGATGACACTGGCAGCAGAGATGTTCCGATACATAACGTGTTGAGTATAAGTAAGGGACCATGTTGCCGCCAACGCGCAGCTTTTCCTTGTCCACCTGCACTTCCTCTAAGGCCATCGCATGCTGCATATTGTGTATACCACACTAAGACAGCGCATACTACAATGATGAACCGCTCGATTAAAGCTGCAACCCCGGGTACCTCTTTGGGACGCAATCATGGGCTGAAGGTTGAGCAACGTGATTCTGTGATCGCAAGTAAGCAACCTGGCTTGGATGACGACAGCGCCGACAGCAATGATGAAGAGCTTCCTGCCTTCGGTCGATGAGTTCATGAAGCTTGCCCACTTCTGGTGCGAGAGTATGTGTCTTCTCTCCACCACGGCACCTCTATTCCCACTGCGTTCTTTACTTATCGGGAAGCAGTTCACCGGCCGCAGAAGGCTAAGAAGCTGAAATTCCAACGATCCAGACTGAGACGGTCGCCACGCATCAAGATAAAGGTCAGGAATGGTAAGATTCGAGCACCAAAGGGCGTGAGACGTTCGGCTCGTATCGCGGCTAGGATGAAATCTCGAGGACATTTACAGAGTGATCTGAGGACCCGATAATGGTTAATATTCCTGACGTTTGGAGAACATTGTGGGCAGCTCGCGAGAATCTGAATCTGCGGCGGCAAAAAGAGGAGGATAACTTTTAGCATGATGTTTGTTCTTAAAGGAAATCATGGGCGACTCAGTGGCGTACCAAACTATCCAGTCTTGTCCGTCTGCAAGCGTTGGAAGGAGTGATTAGAGCTCGAGCACTGTCACGACATCGCCATTCTCTGAATTCCGTACTTGGAGGCAATGCATTGCGCGATATATAACCGCGACCCAGTGCAATGTGCCTTCCGCTAAGTAATACGACAACGCATCGCAATATGGGGGCCACATTACGTTGCGGTGCGTTGCTTGGAGCCTTGACCGCCATCGAGCGGATTGATAGTTACAAACGCCCCCTTCTCTTCCACGATCTTAATTCCTGAAGACCCCGCATGGCTTTACTGACTCGTTTCCGAGGCCGGCGTCGCGACCAGACCACATCGCGATTACGGTTGTTCTGGTGAAAGCTCATGTTTTGTTCGTAATCATTTACGAGGGTTTTGTCCAAGATGTTCGATGGTGGCTCCCAAGTGTCGTGCTTGCTGCCATAGCCCTTCCAATGGATCAGAAATTCCGTCTTTGTTCTGGACCTACGATGGCCCACGATCATATCTACTTCGAATACGTCCTCTAATTCGACATCTTCCCTTGACTTGTGGTACAGCGGAAGGTCAGCACCTTGCACGCCATTCTGGATTTTCTCGGCCGCGTCTGCGCTGTGGTCGGTGGTTCGGATCGGTCTGAGGGACTCGTGAATGGGTCTTTGATTGATTGAGGTATAGCAGCCGCCCATCCTGAGATCCTCTTGGATGTCTTGAGCGACAACAGAACCGCTGCGACAAACGTGATCTGCTTTCAGCTCCTCCCTAAGCTGCTTCAAAGTGTATTTGAGTTTCCCATTTTTGTCGAACAACTCTGATGTGAAATCGATTCTACTTGTAGTTTCGGCTACTGTAGGGGTTTTCTTTGTGCGCATAGTTACCTAGGTAGAGGTAGCTTCCGGACGGATGTAAAGACAATTGTATGGTAGACCAACCGTGGAAGTAGATGTTGTTGGTCGCATTTTATCGTGGCCACCTGCTAGCAGACCGGCTTATAAAATCTCGTCAAATGACTCACGGAAACAGGGGTCCTGTCCGGCCAGATGACAAGCCGGGGCTGAATGAGTGCGCCAAGACAGTACCCGACTAAACAAGAAGGAAACTGAAAGAACTTCAAAGAAAGATCAATTATGGAGGCTAATTATCATCCACGCCGTGCCAGGGTCTGTATTATTCAGTGCTTTAGACAATGTTCCATAACGCACATGGTAAATCAATAATACAGCTCTAATTACAGTAATCAACTTGTGTTGGAAGGCAGCACTTCGGGCCCGTCGGAGGTCCGGTGAAGGGCACCGTAGTATCGGCGAAAGGCACCGCAGCACCGCTCAGGCCCATACGGCGCCCAATAGACGCACTGGAATCACAATGTAGTTAGGCATAGCAACATACTGTAGCACAAAATGTTCAGATCCTGATCTGCCCTCATGCAACCCCTTGCCCAGCATCTTCCCCAGAGACTTCCGACATAAGTACTTCACAAGGAAGCAGCGTAAGTGGGGCGGAAGTATCCCAGATTCGAGCTGATCGAGCCATACCTTGGTTCATCTCGGTACATATGTAAAGTACCTTGATCAAAATTACAGTACATATGGACAGTAGATGATTCCATTCATTATTCTCGTGCATAATATGTACGTGCTGTACAGCTGTACCGTGGCGTTTGTGTCTTCAATGGTCTGGGTACTTTTTATCAAACACCATACAAAATGTACTTGTAAAATTCAAGAATACAAGACAGCGAGAAGCGTCACAAGTCCTTTGTACACTGTAAAGTATTCAAAACGTACTTTCCAACGGATTTCGAGACTATATAATAAATCAAATATTCCAGCATTTGATCATGATGAGATACCGTATCCACTATTTATTGCGACTGAGCTCTTCGAATGCCTTTGCAATCAAGACTGCGACCTATATTTTGTAAATTACATCGAGAACAAAATGTCATTCAGTCCCCCCTCACTTCGATATCCGGGATTTGAAAACGAGTTAAACTTTTTGCGAGAGACAGCTTCACATTGGCACCGCGCTTTTCTCAGTGAAGCCGACAACAACCGAAAATTGCAGTCGAAGTTGTCTGACTTAATCCTGTACACTCAGCGTATTGAAAGCCTGATTTACTCAATCTTATCTAGAATGGTATGTTGGTAGTAGTGCTACATAAAGTTCATGATAATCTAACAAAACATTTACAGCCTGAGAATCCTACTCAACGTCAAGTTTTTGATGGCGATCACAGCTCCGACTTGATTGCACCAGCACGGACCAAGCAGGATACTCGAATAAGATATGAATCGGATATGAGTGATTTCAATCATATCTCCGGCGAAAGTGATGATGAGTGACGATTGACCAAGGCGGGCGAGGAGCTCTTCTTCAAATACGGACAGAATCTCCCCAACTTTACGAAGAAACTTGACCCTCAAATTGTAGGACACCAAGCAAAGCGCGGCGGCAATGTGGGGGGACGTCGCGGTCGCGGTTGCAAGAGGCGTAGGGTGTGGGGCGAGAGAGCCCGAAGATTACCACTACCAGGACCAAGTTCTGAGGGCCTCTCTGGATGAGGAAGATCAGGTGTCATCAGCCGAGACTGTCGACGCAGACATGCAAAGATAACGAAGCCGACCGAGGCTGGGGCAAATGATCCGTGCCAGTATGAAGCTAGAACGAGGGAGGCGGAAGCGAATATTTCAAGATTCAATTGCACTACTATGGAAAAAGGCTGTCCACTGTAAGCCAAAGTGAATACAAGCATATTTACTAGGAATACAAAAAGTTTTACCGTCATATTAACCTCAAATTATAACATTATCAGCACTGCTCAATGATATATTGGATAAGCGTTTGCCCTTCAATTGGGTCAAGTTTGTGTTGTCTGACGCGTGATTCTTCACGACGGGGTCGGTTGTTCATCCTGTCGGATATCGTGCTGTGAGGCACAGTGAAGATCTGTGCAGCCTGACGCGCACTTAAGTGGAACGATTATCTCGCTGCCTGTGTCCGTCTGAACTAGTCCTGTAAAGCGCAGGTTCGATGAACCAGGAATGAGAAGTGGAGAAAGGTATTTATCATGCAAGGTCTCTGAGTTGATTTCCAGGCAGCACAGCCGGCCCTTGCTTCGGGTCTCAAACTTTCAGTATCCGCGAGGGAAATTGTAGGATATCGGATCGGACGGGTGGAAGATATTGAACAGCTGGGACATTTTGGGCGAGGAAACAGAATACGGCAGGCCTGGGATAGGAGAGATGCGGTGGTTATCGACTGCCAGAGGCGTCGTTCGGAAGGGGTCGTCGGTTGAGTCTGGATCAAAGGGACTGTTCGCTGGTGTGAGTTGCGACTGCCCCTTCGGCGTTGGCTTTTGACCAGTCCCCTGCCACCAAAGTGGGATGGCTTCGTTTCTGTTGAGAGCAACCAACAGCAGAAGAGACGGAAGAGAAGATATGCCTGATTGGGCAAAGCCAAGGACGAGGCCACGGAGAGGGTGGATCTTCATGACATGTTCGTGGTCATCCTCGAAGAGCGACGCGTGCGGCTTGGGCAACATGTCAATGACATGTCACATACTGTGCTCACCTCTCTCGGACGAAGCCCCGACCCAAACCAGTGCGTTTTGCATCACGGTGATGCCAACAGAGCAACAACTTCGTACGAGCAGAATGCCAAGGTTCCCTGTCATCGACCAATAAAGCCCTTCGAGAAGCCCCTGAAACAAGGAATTAAATTCTTCTGATGGGCAAGCCCTGACAGATGGGATACAATAAAGGTTGTTGAAATTAGGTACTTTAATGTATTTTTGTTCATGATCCAAGGTGATCGCAAGGAAGGAGAATGATTGGTCTTCGCAAGGTCGAGGGAATGCGTTGAATTGAGCGCTAAACTAGCCGCGATGGTTGAAGTCGGAGAATTCATCATGCCGCAGAAAGGATTCACAGATGTGTGAGGATGATTTCAACATTGAAAAAGACAAAGAGATGTATAAAGCAATGGGAAAGGTGTCTAGTTCTACAGCCCGGGTTGAGCCCGTCATGAGGCATTTGGTGTGTCATCGTGACTGCCTCGCCCTCCGGTCAACCATGTCGATCCCAGCGCGTATGCACAAATGGCACGATGGCCTCGCGATGGTGCCTTGATTCGGTCGTTGACCCCATGGGTGGCCAAACAGTATCATCGCGGCGCGGCGCAGTGTACAGTTGGTCCAACCCTATAGGCTGGTATCTCGGTGAAACTGCCTTGTTAGACTTGTGACACTGATTCTGCCTCACGGTAGCCTGTTTTCATCGCGTCCAAGGCGCAGAAGGAAGCCCAGAACCATCCCCGGGGATGCTGGGGTGGCCCTGCTCGTCAGTGACCGCGGACGGTCCTTTCGCGACCTCCTGACGTCTCACAAATGATGCAGTGTGAAATATAGATGGCGGCTACAAAATCATCCCGAGTGGCTGCTTGTCGTTTGTCCAGCCGGTCAAGAACTAGGCACATCTGCCTGTCGAGCCGCAGGAATATCCTAGGTATGGTGCTTTTGGATGGTGACCAGTGGCTTGACAATGCTATTGCACCAGTGGCTGAATGTCGTTCGGATTATAAAAAGGCTCGACCTCCCTCCTTTTTATCAGTCTGACTGTGATATGGCAGAGCTCCTCTCTACTACCTGACTTAACCTGCTTGACCAATTATCAAACCAAAGCAATCACTATGCAATCCACCAAACTCATCAATATGGACCTCGAGGACGCTGAAGACTTTCAGTGTCTCCGAGACAGACTGTACAAGTCCTTGGGGTCATCTTTCTGGCAAAACCATGAAGTGCCCAAGCTTCTTCAGTGGGTACGCACTGTCGATGCCATTCACAACTGGCTTGAAGAAGCAAAAGAGCACTACAGCCGGTTCATACAACAACAAAACCGAGAGACGGAGAACTTCCATCTGCCCGACAGCTATATCCACGAGAGATTCGGGGAAGTCTACAGACGTCTCGGTGCTATGGACCCCTACCTTCCAAGGACATTACGGAATGGAACACATTATGGGCGCCTCGAAGAGGTTACCAGACGGATTGCTGATGAGCTTTGGAGCGGCAACTTCTATTGGTTGGACTGTTTTTCAGGGCTGATCAATGCGGTGCTTTTGGATCATGATGAATGGCTTTTCGAACTTATCAAGCCAGTGTGTGAATCTATCCAACCCATCACAGTGGACCAGCACAGAATCGTGGATTTTCGCTGCCGCTGCAAGCGGTGCAATCGGGTTCACAGTGGCCAGCAGGAGAGGTCTCGATGGCGATGGTTTCTACCGGTACTCATCATACTACTCGTCACATTGGGCTGAGCCGATGCATCAATTATGTATGGTAAACACAAGTAGGAACGCATTTGTTTACCAGTTACTTCCCCTTCTGACTAGGTCAAGGCTCATCATGAACATTGCGACGGCGACTCAAGGAGACAAGATGGAAGGAGGCAAGTGGGATTGATTCCAGGGCTGGATGGGATAGGTAGGACTATTTCGGCCACGCTCATCACATACTGGGGGTATATCGTAGAACAGTTGCTGGCTGATATAAGACCCGAATATAGATATCAACCCGGTTGAGTCTTTCTTGTTCAGCCAAAACAGCCCCGTCGACTATGCGTAGTGGCGGCTCAGCATATATAGGATCGATATGTCGGAAGCTCTTCTCGTTGTGGTATACTTTGGTTGGTGAAATCTGTTGTATATAAGGATACATTTTAACTATAACTCAGAGAGTAAGGAAGTGTCACAACGAGCTTATAGCATATGCGCCAGCCACTGGGACCATCAATGCAACGCATCTTGCCAAGACAGGTGGTGTTTCGAAACGTAGACTGGAAACGTTTCTCGCCAGATGCCCAGACCTGCAGAGACACATGCTAACAGCCACCAAGCACTGGAGCGTCAGCGGGTTTTGGATCAACGTGGAAGATGCCCCACGACTGTGTCGACATTTCAACCTGGGCGATGACCTGATCAGCCTGGTGCAAGGGCTTTTGGAAAACTGGGAAGGACGTCAAGCCGGCGCCGGCGCCGGCGCCGGGACGCTCCGCGAGCCCGTGTCCGTCGAATCCACCAGGTTTGGCCAACTCGTGCGCATAAATTTGCCTAACAGTTAGTCAAGGGACATCAAATTGTACGATGCTAAGGATTCTGACTGGCCTCTAAATCTGCCTTATGTGGCTGCGTCATGGACCCAGTCCGAGGACCGCGCTACTCCGGGACATAAGAAGGCGACTTAACGCTCCCTATCGCCAATATTGCGGAGCTTTTGGAGCAGCTGCCCTCCATAGGTACCCCGCATCAAACCCTAACCCTCCAAACCCTCCCCTAACCCTCTAGGTGCGTGGAGGGGCCCGGGGCGGAGGTACAAGAAGTTATAGTAGGATGCACGCTTAATTGCTAACGCATATCATCTCCCAACTGCCAGCCTGCCCGCCTGCCTGCCTGTCGTGTGGGCGGACACCGTATCCATAAGGGGCCAAGCCACCACCTGCACGGCAACACGTGATCACTACGGTTCGGCTTTGCTTACCTCAGGCACTCAGACCCACACACTAGCCGAATAGACGCAAGCGCTAAGCGCACGTGATTCTGTGTGTGGGAGCCATTACCCCTTTAGGGAAGGCGTCGCGCTGTTAAGCGCGCCCAGTGGGTCTGAGTGCCTGAGGTAAGGCTTTGCCTCATTGGCATCACAAACCAGAAATCTCTTCCTAGACCGTTTAATCCAAACAACATATCTCCGTCTTATCTTAAACAACACATATCAGATTTAAGTATGAACACGCCTACGCAATTCATCTTCCAGCCCTTCAGACCTGAAGAGCTTGTCGAGGGCCTGGGGAACGCGGCTAAGGACCTGGAATAAGCAACGCCTGAGCTCGAATCTCCCAACAACCACATCGAGCAGTCATACAAGTGGATCTGTGAAGACCAACACCGGCATTTCAAACAAGATGAAGTTAACAGGCTGCGACAGGGAATCGCGAGCCCCCAATACTGGCAGTGCGAAGCACAGCATCTTTTCAGAACGCTCTGGCAACAGCTACTTGTCGAGCACGGCTTGACTGACATGTCCACTGCAAGTTGCTGGCTGAAACTCACGCAGGCGTTGGAACACATATTGCGAAACCACGGCCTCTCTTCGGAAGACGTAAAGGAGTGTCGGTTCTCTATCGAAAATGAGAGCTACTGGCAGCATGAGGCGGAACTCCTCAGGCGCATGTCCGCGTTACAGGAAGCTCAAATAAGGGATGACTACCGGCTCAAAGGGACACGATTGCGGCAACCACCGCCACAAAAAAGCGGAAGGACATCACGCTCCGCAGCAGCTCCAGCTGACAGGATATCAGCAAGGACAAGATCACAAACCGGAGGGAAAAGCACAAGAGCGGGCAAGCCCAGTATTAGCGCCAAATCGCGCCCTTTTCGGAAGCCACGGGTTTGATTGGCTCTGCACGACGTATGACCCTCGACTTAGAGTCTACTCCACCGTTCAGGTTTAAATACCTAGGTACCTAGGTTCTTCCGCCCCAACTGCCCTTTTGTGATGCCACCTTAGCACAACCCCATGTTGACACGTCGGAACATCACCGTTACTTCATTTCTACACACGGTAGCCGCCTTTTTGACATGGATCTATCTGATTTATTGTTGATTCTCGGCTCGTTCGAGGGCTCCCCTAATTTCCTCGAGCTATCCCAGAACTCGGCGTTTCAATTTACTCCCCCCAGCGGCAGAGACTGGCGTGGAGGTCAATCCATCCAACAACTTGTTGCGCCATTCGTCTGCCTTAAGTTCAGCTCGCCACCATATGACCCCCAGGGCTGGGTCGCTGGTTCTGATGGTGACGCTGAGGCATGCGACCTGTAACTAGTCGCTAACAACAAGGCTGGGGTTAGTCGTACGCATTTCAGGATCGATATTAATCCGAGCACGTTCCTCCCGAGAGTTACCGCGCTGTCCTCGAACCGACTCGTCATAGCAGACGAGAAACGTACCGTTCGTCTGGAACAAAGTCACTCAATGGACATCGCCGGCGCAGTCACCATCACCGTGGGAAGACTTGGTTTTCGTGCCTGGCGTCCGACGTTGTTATCCCATATAGAGACTCAATACAGGAAAAGAGCACAAGAATTCTTTGAGGAGCAGATGCAAGCCGTACCAACATACCTCCCCAGCCTGAAAAGCCCATACAGCGCCAATGCCACCTCCAACCTCCGCTACGGGAAAAAACAACACAGTCTACATACAGAGACGGGCTGGCGAAACCAAAGGCGGCAGAGCCTCAATCCTCCAGGTGGAAGAAGCGAATTCAGGGTCCATATTCGCAGCTAAGGAGCTCTTCTTCCATTGTAATGACGGTGCCGGCAAAAGGAAGGAGCGCTGGGAGAGACTAAAGAGCGAGTACGAGATTACAGTCGAACTCAAGCATGCAAGCCACCCCCGACAAGTCGTTTTGAGATGTAGTCGCTAATAAACAATACAGCCACATGTGGTGGAGGCTATCGATATCGTCACAACAGATAACCCCCAACTGCCCCCGTGGCTCATCTTGGAGTGGCTCCCGCTCAACCTTTCCAACTTTGAGCTTGACGAAGCCAGCCACCACATAGCGTTGCTGCAAATATGCCTAGGGCTTGAATATATACATTCGAGAGGGGTTGTCCATCGGGACTTAAAGCCGGGCAATATCCTCCTCCGCATTGAACAACAAAGTCTGGCTGCGAAAATCGCTGACTTCGGGGAGGCGAAGCGCAATGCTCTAGACGTCATGACCACCTTCACAGGAACAGGGCATTATATGGCTCCCGAGCTGTTGAAACGGCCATTGACCTACACCAGTGCCATCGACATGTGGTCTCTAGGAATGATCGCGCTTCAGCTCGTCACCGGCTGGAAACCTGCATCATCTTTGCCTTGGAACCCTAGCATGCCCCCCTCAGGGAGGAAGCACAAGCACTGGGTTCAAACAGTTGTCTTACCTCGCATTTGTTCTGCATCAGCCAAGTACAAGCCTCTTTTGGAAGGTCTGCTGCGCCAGGATCTGAAGCAAAGATGGTCCGCAGAACGGGCTTGTGCCTGGTTCCTAGACACTGACTTCAGGAGCCACGGAAGGCGCGCTAAGCGATCTGCTCCAGTACTTGAAGAAACGAGAGGCAAACGAAGGAACGCACCCAGTATATCAACAACGCGTACAAAAACTAAGCTCCATGGGACAACCGCTATAGTTCCCCTACACAACACGTGGCAGGAAGCTAGCAGCATGCCCGACACGCTGTCTTGGGCAAACGTACCGTCCGAGACGCCAGCGCCCTCTGAATCCTTAGACAGTTGGTATTCAGCCAGGTCTCAAATCCCCGCGATTGATGATGAACTTTCTGAAGCCGTTACCGTGGTAAAAAGGCGTTCTGCCGCGTCCTTGACGCCTGCACCGGAAGACGGTGATTTGGATGCCTTTAACAGTTGGTATTCAGCCATGTCCGAGATGCCCACATTCGATGTACAAGATGGTTTTTTTTGAAGGCAACATGGTCGGTGGCTTGGCACGCTCGGAATCTGCTCGAAGATGATACGGGATTTGATAGCAAAATATATGTTACGGTTCCGAGCATAGTGATCCACCTCAGGGGGGAGAGGCTTGCAAGGGAGCAGATCGAGGAGGAGAGGAGGAGGGAGGAGGAAGAGCTGTGGAGATTGAGGGACCATGGCAGATTTGCGCCGAGGCAGGCTACTAGGTTTGACGATATGTGGTGATATGTGGTGATTTATGGTTTTTGATTGTTTGGGAGCGGGATATTAATACTAATGGAAGGCTTCATGGCCTAGGTGTGAAGTTTTCATGATTTACACTGCCACATATATAGATCAACATGATTTCATTCATCAATAGCTTAATGTGTAACAAGGTATCACTAGTGACACCAATCTGAGGCATTGCTCGGAAATGTTAGCAAAAGGCAATGGGAAGCAGCGGATGAATATGGAATTCCACTAACCAATCACCAACGATTCCGTGGCCACTAACCTCAACCTCTACATCCTCTACATAGCGCACAAGATGGCGTTGTAGCGAATCAACAAGGAATTGACCGACCTGGGACGGTATGTCATCTCGCCCCGCTATCCATTAGCCATCTCCTTGGTCCCAAGCTGCAAGGTGGGGTGCCTGCAGCAGTGATACAGAGAAGATCGTTGAAGAGGAGTAGATCTACACGGTTTCGGCGGCGAGGAGCGCAGTGTAATAGTAGAGTGGTACGGCAAACTTAGTCCAAAGCCGATATTCTCAAGCCTAATTGTGAGAAGAGATTTCAATATAAGGTCTGACCCAGGATCTAAGATTTTCAGCTTTGCATCCTTGAGTGCCTATTATACTACCTTTTGGAACAAGGATTATTAACCAGAGCCTTTAAAATATCGGACCGCCTTACACTCACCACACCTTTCACAGACGACATCAACTTGGGCATCATCGTTATTGTCGTCTAGCAACTGGCAGGCATGCATACTGAATCGTCCGCCTTCTAGGGCGTAGCTCTCTACGGGGTTCCCACTACCCTCAGTCGGAACGTTTCAATGTCGGAAAATGGTCGGCCTTCAAATTATGATAATAGCTCACACGGTAAATTGCATCTCTATGACCAACAATCTTTTGTTTCAGACTGGCGACCAAGGAATGAAGGGGCTGCTAGGTTTAGGTTGGCTGGCCAGGCTTGCGATATATACAGAAGCTTTAAGGACCGCGATGGTTGTGAAACATTGGCACTGAGGTTAACAAGAGACGCGACATTAGTATCATCGCCGGCAACACAATTAGAACTAATTCTGAAGTGCACTGCCAAGTGCTTATTGATTATATAATTGGATAACCACTAAAGACACAGCCGGTTCCCAGCAAAGCGCCGCTTGCATCGTCCAGTTGTTTGAGATTGATGTATCCGGTAGTGCGATGTTTGTTCTTTGCGACCTTCTGCCTCTTGGGAGGAGGCGCGGTGCGAACTTTGATTTCGTCGCTGGTTGTCCATCCCCGGCCTTGGCAAGTTGAGTCGAAGTAGAGTTGGGGCGGGCGCGTTTGATGGTGGTGACGATTGCCTGGGGGACAGGTTTGAAAGGATAGAAAGGAGTTGGAACAAACTTGTCGCATCCGAGCCAGTGTTGAAATCTGTACCGTCATGGCTCGTGACTCAACTGCTTGGACGTTCTGGACAATCCGAATCGCGCCAATCTGAGCTGGACATGTCGCTGTTGTGTGTGTGCAGCTTCTCTGCTTGTGAAAGAAGTCCAGTTCAAGGGCCTGGAGCAAGGATAGGAGGGGGGGTGACAGTCCGTACTGGTGTAGAGTGAGTTCCGGGCCTTCCGGACTGTCTTTAGTGCGGTCAAGCTGCTGGCAGAGTCGATTGTAGTGGATTGATAAATTGCCAAACTACCTCAGATGATCGATTTGCCTCATCAGTAGCGGAAGTGAATACGAAAGCTGAAAGTGTCGCAATACGCTTTGCGCGGTCGTCAGGGATGCATACGTCCCACGAATACATCTGCCGTACACCACCAATTTGTCCAATTGTCCTAACTTCTTCTCCAGAGATGGCCACCTTACCGGTTTGTTGTATCCGACGGCCTTGAGGAGCTGAGTGATATTTACCAAGCCGTCGTTTAATCTGTACAAGGGCGTGATTCGGCCACCGGATTTTGGAACGTGAAATTTCATGGTCATCACGTGAAGCTTGCGCCAGAACTGGGCCTCCCTTTTGCTTGGGAGGTCTTTCGAGGAGGTAGTGGGCAGGACGCCAAGGCTCGCAATCCGGGGATCGAGCGGCGTGCTCGGGGGCCGGAATCGAAGGCCGCAGAAGTTGGTCCGTGTCAATATATGGCAAGTATGGATGTCGAATGCTGCTAGTGCTACGGCATGATTGACTTGCACAATGCAGGACGAAGTGAGATGAAGATTTGGCCTAAAACTGGGTACCCGGTGCCTCCCACGGCAGGGTTGAAAGCCACTCCACTCAATCCACTGGCTGCTCGAGTGGAGTGGGTGGATCATAATCCACTGAATGTCTCAGGATAGTGGATCCACTGGAGGCTGTCGTGGATTAGGGTGGATTGGGTGGATTGGCAAGTGCCTCAATTCGTGATGGCGAAGCTATTCCCGAAGCCCTTGCCCACCTAAGTGCCCTGTTCCAGGCTCCAAGCGAGACTATCTCCAACTGGCTTCCATCTCGTCTTGAACACTCGCCACCTGAGTAAGCCACTGTGTTGCCCACTCTTCAAGCCCCCGATATACAAAACGCCAGACATCGTGAACGATTTTTTTCGCCTCGTCAATCCACTCGGGGCGGTCAGTCCAGTTGCGTTCAAACCATTTCCATCGGTATGCGGGATGGAGCGCCAGGCCAGTGTAGTACATGGGCGTCTCACTCAATGTCTCGTAGTACTTGTTTAATTTTTGCCAGCCCAAATTGATGTTGATCCTGAAGTGTTCAAGATCAGCGAAGTCCTTGGCGATATCCTTGAAACGTCCAAGCTACTCGAGAAGGAATTCGAAGCCTTGAATCACGTCCCAAATATTGCCATATGACCCAGTCCACCCACGCTTCCGCTTGCGGATCTGGCCGTCGCCTTCGATCATCTTGATCGTGGTTTCGTAGTAACCAAGGATTTGCGCAAATAATTCGACCACCTCCCAGTCCTTGTCGGACAGCTGGTTCTCTGGCTGGCAAATAAAGCGCAATGTGAGCGACGTCTTAGGGCCGCCCCTCTTGGTCTTGTTCTGTTGCCCGAAGTCGATTAGATGGTGGGCAACGAGTCGCTCGATATAGTCGCGAAGCAGTAGAGCTCATCGTATCATATACGACTGTGACAGCCATCTGGTATCGTTGTCCAAAATAACATCCAACGGCTTTCTGGCGTTGAGTTTAGGGTCAGACGACTTGGTGAAGGCTTCTTGTTGAATGATAGCTACCACAGAATTGAAACAGGAAAAAGTACATGTATTGACGGCCTCATGACAATATGGCACTTACGGAGCAATCTTAAGTATATCTATCGAGACTTATGTCATCCCAATGAGAAAAGCCCAGGACATTGGAATGGTACTTATTGTATGCATTCCAAAACTGCGCTGTTCAGAAGCTTCATGGTGTGTTTGACATAGGGTAGCAACATTGCCAGGCTCTGTTAGAGGCATTCTGCCAAAATATATGGGCGCCCTTAACTACCCCACTTCTAATCCACGCAAATCCACCCAATCCACCCACGACACCGTCGAGTGGATTCGGTGGATTAGCCAATCCACTGGGATTTTGCCAGTGGAGTGGACAGTGGAATCTACGAGTGGATCCACTACGTGGATTGGGTGGAGTGGCTTTCAACCCTGCCCGCTGGTCACTTGGCGAAGCAAGCCACATGGCGTCCATAGCACATTTGGCTCTAGGAGGGCCCGAGAGGTAGAACGTCAGCAGCACGCCAGATCCCCAGTTCTGACAAGTCCAGTACCATACCTGGTCGCACTGGCCGCGAAGATTGTCAAGGGCTCCCTTTCCACACCCGTCATGTTCTTGACCCCAGCCGTCCAGGTAGATGGCGTAGTAGCCCGCCATGACTAGGCTGCTGGAGGTAAAGCAGAGCGAGTTGCGCCCCTTGGACCAGCGCTTGTCTACAGTGGCCTGGCTGCCATTTGTGTCGACGTTGTTGATGGAATCAGTCGCCGTGGCTAATACTTCAGCCACAGAGAGTGGAGTCGCTTCTCCAGCGCAGCCGTTGATGCAGAGTGGCTCCGTCATGGTGGCGGTCACGGCCGCAGACACGGGATCAATCGCTATGCCCGTTACAGTAATGGCTGAGAAGAGGAGGACATTGGTGAATATGGATTTCATGGTGACCTCGCTTTTGAAAAATATATAGCACGACGTAAGAATATGTTTGATGCCACGACACATTGAAAATCGGAGTTTAGATGAGTAACTGAATATATAACGCTAGATGATTGACAAAGGATAGAAAGAGAAATACGTATGAAATTAAGTGGTAAGTCCTGCTGGGATGAATGTTCCACCGCGGAAATTCCTGGCTAAGCAAGCCCTATGGACTCAAAGTATTGCATAATTAGAGATTTTCACGTAGAAAGCTGAATTTAGGTACTGGGTGGGCGGAAAGTGAAATACTGGGTGGGCGGACGCTCAACGCTTGGTGGGCGGACGCTGGCTGAGGACAATGCTGAGTCCACAGCTCACCGTTTAGGCGGCACTGTCAACTACGCCAGTCTGAGAAACCATCGGAGACAGCAGCAATCGTGGGGTGACGACATGGAATTTTGGGTAGGGCGCGGTGATATTCACGCAAAAGGACGCGAACAAGGGTTTTCGAGTGTGGTAGGTCCTTCTCCTCAAGCACGGGGTTGTTATACAGCTGTTGACGGCGCCAACGAGTATCATTCACGATATTGAATGGCAGATTCGAGCAGACAAGCCAGTCAAGTATCAATAAGTCGTTCACCGGCTTCTTGAAGCGTATTATTAACTGCCCGTGGACTGCTTGTTGCGCCGGTTTCGAAAAGTCGATCATGGAGTTGAGGGTCCTCTGCGAGGGTACAGGCGTAGACTCGGCTTCATTAATCTGCACAGCATTCTAGGCGTCAGCTTATGAACCCTCATCTATTTTGTCACATACCTTAGGGTCTATAACGCCATGGCTATCCTTTAGATGCTCTCGATGGACCTGCTAGTTGCAGCCACGAATTTGGTATCCTTCGCAGGTTTCTTTGCAAGAAAACAAGACTCGCACACCCAGATCTGATCTTGGTTTTTAGGCCGAGAACAATCTCTGAGTCTGAAGCCATATCGCCACCACCATTTGCGTTCTTTTGTTGGGTTATGGTAGTTGGCAAGCCCTGGGTAAGCTGCCCAGCGTTCCTCAGTCCAAACGGAGTAATCAGGGTAGCCCACGATCTCGGTATCTTGTGGCGTGGAGGAAACGAGGGACGAGGGCGTAGGTGAGTCCATTTTTGGCGCCCGCGAGGTCGAAAAAGAAACAATTCTTCGAGTACTAAAGTAATGTAGGTATGAATAGGTAAAGATTCTACGCGTTCCTCGCTTAGTAATATACCTGGAACGGCCCTAACCAGGGCCTCTAGCGCCTTTAGTTGATAAGGGTCGCGATAACCTCACATCCGAATCGGTCAGATCCGATATCGATCGGATGGCCTCAAAATATATCGGATATCGATCGGATGGATGAGCCATCCGATCCGAATCTTAATCGGATGGCTGGCAAAAAATCTCATCGATCATCTATCGGATCGGATAGCCGACCGATGGCCTGCTCTGAATGTCAACCCCCGAGTACGTCATGGAACACGCACAATTTGAAATCTCTGGCAGTATCCTCATGTCAGGGCCCAATCGGGGGACAATGAGCAATGATGATTGGGCAGTCAAGACGGCGATTTTTACCTCGCACGCCCTTCGTCATCGATACACTGTTGATCCGCTCTCAGACTGGAAGGGTTATGTTGAAGACCGCCTCAAGAGATGGGTCTTGATTGAGCTGTTGAAGATGGATCCAGGAGTTCGGCCGCAACGTGTCGCTTCTACCGTTCCTCTATCCACGTACAACATCTCTCTTTCAGACAACTTTGTACCACCACAGACATGGGACTGCGCTGATGATCAGATACCCGGATGGTATCGCGAGTGGGAAAATCAGAAATTTGGTCGAAGCATACTTAGGCTGCTTACACGTATTAATCCTGACTACGAAGCAAAGTCGTCTGTAAACCACAAAGTTGTACTGTAGTACCATGGCGTCTTGAATTATCAAGCTGATAAGCTCAATCATCTGTGAAACCCTCTCTTGAATCGATCTGCCTAGTTGCAATAGTCTCTGCCTCTAACAGGATTATCCTGAGCTTTTGGACTTTATAGCGTCTGTCTCTAAAATGGTGCGCCTAAGTCATTTCTGGAGCCTTTTGGTCATGCTCTTTAGCCAAGCTGTAGCCACTGAAGAACGGCGGCGGGTGGCGGAGAGATCCCGGCCGGGCAGCGAGCGGGTTAGCGTCGACATCAGATAGGGTAAATGGTGAAAGGAGGACAGTGTTTCTTGTTGTCTTGCATGTCAGATTATGCCGTCGGTCCGCTTGTTCAAACCCTGAATACTTCAAGTCCCATCCTGCCAGTCATCAAAGTCCAAATCCAGAGTCCATCTACGACACAAATATCAACGAAACTAAAGACAAGACTACCACCAAAAACGAGACTATGATAGGTCCAAGCCTTATCAGCCGACAAACTCGCTGTCTGACATACAATAGCCCAAGGCAACACATAGAGCAAATTGCTCGCTAGACTTTGCCAAAGGTACCACCCTGGTCGCGTTGCCAACAAGATTGTCGCTAGCATCGTAGACACGGCATAGAAGATGTAACACCAGTCGATAGTTCGCCACATCATTGCCGTCACGCCAGCAACCTCATCCGAGCCGCTGAGGTATCGGGCGAAAGGACGGGCACCGAAATATGTAAGGAACAGACAGACAGGGACCTCGATGATGAGAGCAATGATGAGGGAGACGAGAGCTGGCCGGGTGATTTTGATGATGTTTTGCTTCGTAGGCTTTGGACGGCGGGTTTCAACCCCGATCGCCTGTCTCCAGGCACCCCATGCATGACCGACAAAAGCGAGGGAGGTCTGTTCGAGGGCTTGTACAGGGACCATGATAAGCCCCCATCGAATCGTGTTGAAAACGCCCCATGCTGTCGCATATGTTGATCCCATTGACACGATGTTGCTGACTAGCCAGAGATAAAGTGCGTTGCGGATTGCCGACTCGCTGAAGGTCAGGATGCCGGGACGAAGCAAGATTAGAAGCGCGTTGGCACTGGCCTTTGTTGTACTCCAATCCTCTCGGTTGTCTCTGTCCTTCTGATACGGAATGGTGTTCCTCCAGAGGAAGTATGCCAGACCTAGAAATGCCGACGCCAGGCTGCAAGCGAGCTGGATCCCTGCTTGCATATTGACCGTGGGCTGATGAGAGCCAACATGGATCTTCGAGATGATCAGCAGATCTAGGATGATGTTAACGGTAAACTTGACGGAGTTTATGATCAACGGGACATCAGGTCGGTCGAGCGCCCTCGTAGCCGACGCAACAGCTGTCTCAATCGAAGAGCTGAATGCGCTGAACGCTCCGATGCGTACGTATGTAACGCTCACATCACGGACTTCCACAGGTACGAAGCCATCAGCAAACGTCTTGGCCCCACCCACGAATGCCAGGCTCATGATCAGGCCCAAGATGGACTGGAAGAGGATGAGGGTGTGTGTGAGTTGGAGCCGTTCTCCGAGGGTACGAGAGGCTTGGTCGCCGATGATAACCCATGCCGCTCGCGGGAGGCCTTCATTGAGGACCTCCGCGACTACGCCGATGTAGGTGTATACGTCGGTGGTTACGACAAGGGAAGAATCGATATTGGCGACCCACAGCTTCGAGAGGGTACTGTAGAGGGCAGGGAGAATGAAGGAAGCGAGGTTGAAGATGAGGGCGCCGGTGTAGGCTTTGCGATGGAATGGTTTGTAGGATGACGGCTTGGGGAAAGTTATGTTATCCTCTCGCGCCCCGACGTTAGGAGACGCCGGGCGAGCGGTCTCTTCAATATCGATTTTGGGAAGCATCGTGTAGCCTACGCGGAGGTTTACAATGAATAATGAGGACAAAAGGGCGTTGACTGCGCGATCGAGTAGTAGCAATCTCATCATCTTATGAATATCGTCACTATCTTATTCACATGTACACCATCACGGGGTGATTAGTTGATAGCGTGACAGAAGAATTTCCCATACATTTTTGCTGTACTGCACTAACCTTCAACACCCTTGCGATAGACTCCAAACCTTGGCTTCCACTAAATACCGACAAGCTCTACCCCGCACCAACGTCAGGTGCCTTACTCAGCGTCACCGCTAAATCGGTTCCCAGCAGGTTTGCGGGTCCCGTGCTCATGTATTTTCTCGGGTCCCCATGGGAGTGATGAAGCAAGCTAGTTTTTTAGACGGACGCGTCGCGATCATGCCAATTCCCGTCCAAGACCTCCTTCGTGGCGCTAAGCTTGCAAGCTTCTTCACGGAGTTGGCCAAGTTTTATGATCCAGGCCTAGCTTTGGAACAGCTAGGATAACTGGGACACCAGCCAGGTCCACTTTAACAAGCAAATACGGAGGATCCTTTTTCGGCTCCGTATCGCTGGAATGAACTTCAGCTAAGCACTGCAAGTACCTTTACTTGTTTCGAATGTACTGAACCGTGCTCAACCCCCTTCCAAGACGTCAGTGGTAGACGCCAAACTTGCAAGACTCTCCACGCTGTATGCCACCAAGGGTCGGAACCACTACATCCACTCCACTTTTGGACCAAGTAGAGTGGATGTACGATTTTTTAGCAATTACGTAGTAGATGTAGCACATATTCGACCGGAGTGGAATGGATGTACACACGTGGATTTATAAGTGGATTTATAAGTGGATTTATAAGTGGATTTTTGAGGCTATTCACAACCTCGTCGACACCTATTCAGCCTTACTTTCAGAGGTTGACATTAACTCTTCAGCCTGCTGCTACTATAATAAATCGTCAACCTCGCTGGCGCTATCCTCGCCCTCCAATAGCCATTTTGACTCAGCAAGCGCCAGCTCGTCGTCGCCTAGAGTCCCACAACCGCCATCCAGCTTACTTTCAAGGTGCGACTTAAGCAATGGATCCAGGTCCTTGATAATGCCAGCACGGTACCAAGAGCGTAAAACATGACAAATGGCGATAATCTCAGCATCTAGGTTTGTACGCAACCCCGAGACCATCTTGCCAGCAGCTGAAAATAACCTCTCACACTCGGCTGACATCGGCTGGATTGTCAGGAAGTCCAAGGCCATCCTGGATAATCGAGGATATCTGCTTTGCTTAGTGATCCAGTAACCAATTGGATCACGAACGTTGCCGTCGCTGACGTCACGATCCGTCTGCCACGCTTGGTACTCGTCACCAACAATAGCTGCTGCGGAGGCTGGTGTTGAGCTTGGCAGACGGCTGTTCTTCTCGAAGGGGTTGAAAAACCGAGCTCTTTTTGCTGGAGGCTCGTCGTCGCCTCTGCTGCTGCTGGTTCTAACCTCGAGATGAGCGTAATCGGACAGCCAGACGTCGGCGACCATCTCTTTTGCCTTTTCAACCCAACTAGGCTTATGAGCCCACGTTTCATCAAACCAGTCCCAACGATAGGCTGGATGGAGCGCCATAGCCGTATAGTAGATGGGCGTCTCGTCCAGCCGCCGATAATATTCATCCAGCTTATCCCAAGCAAGGTTGATTCCGATGCGGAAGTGCTCTGGATCAGGAAAGTCAGCAGCAAGCTGCTTATATTCTTCCAGTATGTTAAGCAGCAACTCATAGCCAAGCACCACGTCCCAGATATTGCCATAGGAGCCAGTCCAGCCTTGCTTACGCCTGCGGGTGTGTCCATCACCCTCAAGCGTCTTCACCACGGTCTCAAAAACAGTCAGAATAGCCTCCAAATGGTAAAGAACCTCCCAGTCTTTGTCCGTTAGCTGATTCTCGTCTCGGAGGATGCGTGGTTTTCTCGCCAACTTGGCTTGTGTCACTTGGCCAGTCTTTTTAGACCGATTTTCGTCCTCCCATTGCGCCTTATACTTGATCAGTAGGAGTTCGATAGAGGGTTTCAACCGTAGAGCCCTGCGGATCATGTAGAGTTGTGACAGCCAACGCGTGTCGTTATCGATAATTAACTTGACTGGTTTCTTCGATCGGAGTTTAAGGGTGGTGGCGCGATTAATTTCGTCCTGTTAGATATATGGAATTAGTATGAGACGAATAGGATTTAGTAAAACCGCTTACCCTCTGGACCTCCTTGAATAAGTAAATCAGCCGATGGCTAATACGCACATCAACTACGATATTGTGTAACTTGCCAACTGGTCCTCTTTTGCGCCATCGAGCGTATTCAGCATCAGATAATTAACGCTTCTGCGCCTGATAATTGCTGCTCGAACGCGTCGGCGTTTTTGCCAAATAAGAGCGCCTTGGCTGACAAGTTAATTGTGTGGCCAATACAGCGTCCTCGGCGTAGTCGGCCATCGAACCCAAGTTCAGCACCTATGACCTCCATTGCAGTATCGTTGTTTTCAGCATTGTCGAGCGTGAAATAGCCAATCTTCTCTGGACTCACGCCAAAGGTGTGTAGGACGTCGAGAACCTCCCCACCGATCGTTGAGCCGAAGTGACGATGAGCCTCTGGAACCCCAATCATGATTTTGCATGGCCGATTCTTCTCATCTCTGAAAAAACAAGCAATACCGTAGAGGGCAAGCTTATTTCGAGACGTCCAGCCACCAAATGAGATATGAAGCGCTCCAGGGGAGTTCCTCAGCACCTCGATAACCGTCTGCTTGTGGCGGTTATACTCTTAAATGATCTTATATCGGACAGCCCTGGCACTCAAGTTGGCGCGTTGGATCGAAACGGAGGGACTCAAATAGTCGAAGATTTCTCAGAGGATAGGGTTCTGGGCGAAGGAAAATGACTGGTTGCTACTGACGATTAACTCGACTAGCATACGCTGAAAGTGTTGCTTATCAAAGCGTGAGATGAAGCTATTCGCGATGTTCTGTTCCGTAGGCTTGTTGACGTCCAGTTTCAAAACAGATGCAATAGTCGGCTGGTTCGATTTCAGTGCGCCTTCGGATTTGAGCTGTGCTGTGCTCCTTTTCTCTCCCTCTGGTGCTGGTGCTTTGTGCTCACGCCATAGATGATTTGCCGCGTTCTGGAGACCTGAAGAGGTAAAACTCGCGATAATGGGACGATTTCCGAGGATACAGTACTTGCAAGTCCATTTGCGTAAGCCATGACGTTGAATATCATAGCCAAAGTCCCACAGCCAAGAGCTAGTATCACGAGCGCGTTCTGACCAATTCCAGCCTCTGAAATGGCGAAAGAGACGGTCTTCGAGCTGCTGCTGTTGGCCTGGTTGGCCTGGCTGGTTGGCTGACATCGTCAAAAAAAAGTTTTTGGCAAAAACAAAGCAGGAAATCTGTAGAAAACGCGCTCAATAAGGGTAGTTTCTCGTATAATGTTATAAGATTAGCTGTAGGGGTGATCGACCTCGGCTAACTTGGGTCCAGGTACCTCGATTTAATAGGCAACTATATACAAAAATAAGTACTATTGTCAGATTCTAACCTGTTTAGGTAGAGGTGATATATGATCTGGGTCTTGTTCAATGATGTTGTGATCTGTGTGTATATTGTGTCTCTCGCTCCTCGGCGGTCGTTCCCGCTTCGAGGGGCTGGTTTTGTCATCTAAAAAGTGGGTGCCTCAGGCAGGCCCAAAGGGCGGTCCGTGGCGGACCGCTATTTCCTTGGGTCTCACCACCGTACCGTTACATCTGACAACTATGAACCGTACAGGGTCAGGGAATATCCCCCTGTACCTAAATCCACCTAAATCCACTCCATTACATCCACTATCAGGTCCAAGTGTAGTGGATTATTACGTAATCTGAGGGCCGACAAGTGGATGTAATAGAGATGGGCCACTTATTTGTGGTCCACGTGGATTTGCAGTGTAGTGGGTCCGAGCCTTGTATGCCACCGCCAAACCCCAGTAGTCAAGTGGACTGACTGCATGTTTTCTCGTAACGCGACACGCCAATTGACGCCAAAATTGTCTGCGGTGCTGTGGTGCCCTCATGTGTAGTGTCACCCTGTTCCGGCGACCTTGTTTAGGATTGTTTGCGAGGCGGTTGGTTCGGGCGCCGTTCGGCAGTTTCGGTCCCGTCGACGCTTTTTCCGAGGTCAAAACCGCTGGCAGACACCCGAGGGCTATTTGTATCACGGGGCGTCGCCTCCGACTCCGTAGGTAAGCCGATCGCAGACTGGACTGCACGGGGCCGCATACCACCTCACCTGACACTTTCAAACGAAGAAGACCAGAATAGAACGCCCAGTACGACGGAAAGGCGGGCTGTCATCTTAGAGAAGTATTCTCTCGGCCTTCAAGTTCTAAAGCTAACTTGAAAGATTTAGCACCCATTTCGGAAACTGTGGTCACAGCGTACGTATTTGGTGGAAGTGGCGGTTGGCCAATGCGCACAGTCGGTCAAGAGGTCGTCGTGAGAGGCTTCGTAGTCAGGTTGAAGCTGCCCGCCGAGAGTAGGAAATATCCGACGCGGCTTTGTTGTCACCAAACGTGTTTTACGAGCATTTTGATTAACTCACGACAGTTTGGCAGAAGTCAGAGGGCGAGTGTTGTGCTACAAAGGTGTGCCCAACTGAAATCTTTGCTACATAGTCAGTTATACCAAGATTGAAGTAGAACCAGCCTTAGAAGCATGATCAATTGAAAGGTGTCTCCCAAACAAACTCGACTTGAATAACCCGGGCGGCATCAAGTGAGATACCAAACACTACCCTTCGTGAGGCTCCGGAGGCTCGAATAGGAAAATCCAAGGCTCCGATCAATGCCACACAACATCACATGGCACGTAGATAGAGTTGATGTTAACATGACGTCCAAACCTCGCGTAATGTTAATCAACATGGCCATCGTGTGATGTGTATGTGTACAATGTTGATTTCGTTGACATCACCCCTGCAGTAGCCTAAGCCTCATCCTCCATTTCAGTTTCGTCAATTTTAAACCCCATTGCAACATCCCCAAAGCCCCCTGTAGTAAACTCCTCGGCCTCTTCGTCGCTCTCCACCACTGTATGGCCATTTAACCATGCTGTGGCCTTCATCTTCATGGTTTCGTCGTCATCACAACTCTGCAGATTCACCAGTTCCTCCTCCTCCTGAATCGACAGCAGCAAGGGGTCAATCTGTTTAGATCAGGCCTGCGCGATACCAAAACCGAAGTACCTGACACATGCTCACAATTTCTGCATCAAGAACTATCCTATATGGCAAGACCATTCTGCCAGATACTGAGAATAGCCTCTCACACTCTGCAGACATGGCCTAGACCGTGAGAAAATCAAGAGCCATCCGAGACAGACGGGGATATCTATATCGCCTCTCATGCCAGTATGCAACGGGATCTCGGGTCTCGACATACTCGCCGTCATTAGCACACCAAGGCTCGTACTCGTCGCCAGAAATTCGCCGATTCTGCTGCTGGGGCTGCTTTCGACTGTCGTTATGGTCAAACGGGTCGAAAACTTGCGCCTTTTTGGAGGCGGCGCTTCCTCGCCGTCATAATCATCAGCCACAACGAGATCTGAATAGTTTTGCTGCCAAACTGCCTTCACCATGGTCTTCGCCGTCGAAATCCAAGTCGGACTCTGCTCCCATTGCTGCTCAAACCATGCCCAGCCATAAGAGGGATGGAGCGCCAAGGCCGTGTAATAGACAGGTGTTTCATCGAGTTCTTAGATGGTCAGCTTTGGCCATATAGCCACCAAGATAACTTACTATGGTAGTACTCGTCCATCTTCTGCCATGCTAAGTTGATACCAATCCTGAATTGGTCAGGATCGGGAAAGTCCTCGGCCTCGGCCTTGAACTTTTCAAGCTTGGCCATAAGCCTCTCAAACCCTAAGATGACATCCCATATGTTGCCGTAAGAGCCGACAAATCCATGCTTGCGTTTTCGAACTTGGCCATCACCCTCCAGAGTTTTCACCACTGTTTCAAACTCTGTTAGGATCTCCTCGAGCCGCTGGAGCACATCCCAGTCATTTTGAGACAGCTGTGATTCATCTCTGATGATATGAGGTACCTTAGCACCCTTCCTGACTTGCTTGGTGCGTTTGGTCCTGTTCTCATTCTCCCACTCCTGCTTGAATTTGAGGATGGTGAGCTCGAGGTGTCTTCGAAGTTTGAGCGCTCGACGGATCATGTAGAGCTGCGAGAGCCAGCGCGTGTCGCTGTCTCGAATGACTTGGAGTGGTTTTCTAGCTCGTAACTTGGCCCTTGATGCCTTTTTAATATCATCGGCTTGGATGTCTCGGAGTAGATAGGATAAGCGTTGCGCACGATAAATGTGATGCACAATATTATGCAGCTTGCCCAAAACATCTTAGCGAAGGAACCCAAGATTCAGGGTAGTTGACACACCAACAGGCCCTTTCTTCAACCACCTTTCCCATTCGACATCAGATACGACACTGGCACCACTGAATGGGTCGTCCAGCTCGAGAGCATCCGCACACTTGCCGAAAAGAAGGGCTTTCGCTGCAAGATTGAGGGTATGGCCAAAGCAGCGCACGCGTCGGCGCTTACCCTCAAACCCAATGAGTTCACCAAGTGAGTCCATTGTTGTATCGTTATTGGGAGCATTGTCGAGGGTTGCGTACCCTACTTTGTCTCCAATGCCAAATATATCGATGATTGTGAATACCTCGGCCGCAATGTTCTCGCCGGTATGCCGTTTCGATATCTCGGGTAGACCGAGGACAATTTTCAAGGGACGATTCTGCTCGTCTCTGAAGAAGCATGAGCTTTCAGTTCTATATCAGACGGAATCCTTCCAGGCCAAAATTAATCAATACCTTTCACCACTTCGCAGGGGCTGGGTTTAATAACACCTCAGCTAACCCCGCATTGCTGGGGTATCTATAGCATCGGCAGTGTAAGTTGTGATTAGTTCCTTCCGAGGATGTTACTAAGCAATTCCTACTTTTCCCATATCTAGTCATACTTTGCGCTGTTTTCTTTCTTTTCTCTCTCAGTCTCATTCTCTGACCATTCGGCTTGTAGTTGCCCCAACGACATCCTCAGTCCTCACACAAAGCTGCAGCCCGCATTTCCTATCCTAGATGAGCGATCCGGGAGATAGATCGAGCGAGGCCGGAGTCGGCAACTTGGAGCCTCTTCGAACGGGGCTGCTTGACAGCATCGACCAAGTTGAGGGGGCCGGCAATTTTGCGACTGGCGGGGTCATTGAAGAATGCCCAAACCCCTGCATCTCGGTGCGCGGGCACGGAACCATTTCCCTACCACTCAGGGCAGAAGACGCGCGAGCCCTTGAGGCACTCTTTGGCGTGAGCGGAGAGGCGGCGATCAATAATGCGATTTCGGTCATTGAGGCCGAGAATATCACGATCCAGAACCCAAACTGGTCTTGCTTTGTCGACCGACTTTCGAAGCATGCTTCTTGGGAGATGGGGGTGCCGGCCGGTGGCGACGGAAAGCCCGATATTAGAGCCGAGCTCTCCAGGAGCCTTTTGTACAGGCGCGGAGCCATAGTCAAGGCTCAAGCAGGGTCAGTCAGGATCTAGCACGTGGCACGATTTCGT
Source organism: Diaporthe sp. PMI_573 (assembly GCA_021399435.1). Classification (NCBI taxonomy): domain Eukaryota; kingdom Fungi; phylum Ascomycota; class Sordariomycetes; order Diaporthales; family Diaporthaceae; genus Diaporthe; species Diaporthe sp. PMI_573. The sequence continues at coordinate 72,427 of JAJTUP010000145.1, forward strand.
ACGTCTAACGGTCCCAAAAAGCACCGCAGAGATCGAGGGCATGTTTGGCACGCTTGTCATCTGCCTCCCTTCGCCACATAAAGGCGGCACCGCGCACTTTCGGTACGGGAAAACGACTATTAGTCTGTCCTCGGCGGATATTTCAACATTCTCCTGCTTTTACATCGCTTGGCTCCAAGACGTTCTTTACGGGGTGAGTTACACTCTCTGATCAGGACTTGATGTTGTTAAACCCAGCGGCTCACAGACACAAAGACGGATGAAATCCAAACAGGCTACCAGTGGGTTCTCGAGTACAACCTCATCAACAACGCCGAAGCCTCCTACGAGCCATCGGCCTCGGCGATGGATACTCAGACAGCACGTGTTGCGCACGCCCTGTCAGTATGGCATGAGCTGCCGGATGGGCCCAAATTTCTCATCTATCCTCTCCAGCATCGGTATACTCCGGAATCAGTGGATTTGGCCGACTTGCGAGGACGCGACTACCAGCGCGCTCTTTGCGTCCATAAAGGGTGTGCGAAGGACGGTAAAGTTTCTCTCTTGCTTGCCCAAGTGCAAATGAGTCGTGAAGTCGGAGATTGTGGTGCCAGTGAATCCCGGGCTCTGGTTGACATACGCAACCTCGACGGCATTCCGCTATGCCAGCCCGAACAAACTGCTGGACTGCTCTCTCACATGAATCTGCTGCGCGAAATAAGCTACGCAGAAGATCGAAGTCGGCACTCTTTCTCATGTACGCATGAATGGGAGTTGGCCGAAAATGTACAATATGAAGAGACCTTTCTGGATACGGCAAGTACCGAGAAAACCTTCCGGCACTAAGTGTTTTAACACTAACAATATTTCTTTTGCAGGTGCTGTTGATTGTTCCAAACAAGCATCTCGCCCACGCACTAACCAGGGAATCACATTCGTCGGAGCATTTCAGCGGACTGACAGCCCATTTGCTGGACACGCTAGGCAAGAGGGTCGGAAAAGAGAGCCAAGACACCCCTACGTCGTTAAAAGGGGCCCTTCTTCAGCTCTGCTACAACGTGCTGGGATACGAGCTCGCAGCAGACCAGAAAGATCCTCTTCTGGGACACGTCGCAGTCGTTGCTGCATCCTTCGCCAACCATTCTCTTTTTCGCAAAGCCGTAGGGCTAACTTTGGCGGCCTGGAACGACGAGTCCTGGTTTGCGCTCGGCAGACTTGCCAACCTGCAAGGTTCTTGGGTAAACACAGACGAGTAAGGCTTGTGCGATCTCAGTGGAGCTTCCGAATCACGTCGCTAATGTGCTTGTTCCTTCTTGCAGCGTCGCCACGGCCGTCACAAAAGGAGACAGTCTCGCACGCTGTTACCGTGGCCTTACCCAACTTTACGACGGGTTTTGCGCGGGAAACCCTGGCCGCAAGGATCCGGCCAAGATGAAGCACATAAAGCAATGGTATGGCCGCCGGCTGCTTGACGTGCCGTAACGCGTCTTGCACGTCCGGCCACCTCTGCCAGAAGCATGACTGCAAGCACCGCGGCGGAAAGGGCTTCTGCAGATTCCCCTCGAGCCTGCACTACGATGACCTTGGTGTTGATCGTTATGTATACGCTATATCGAACAGACAGTCCAACTCACAGCACGAGCGGTCTACCACGCCTTCACCGTCTGACCACGCGAACGAAAACGGAAATAGATATGATGACGCTGAACAAGAGGAGGAGGAGGACATTCCCAACCCTAACGGCGGAATTGCAGTAGGCGCGTTGTGAGACCCTCGCATCAAACGCGCGCGGCAAGAACACAGTGGAATATATGTCCAAACAAGTCAGGCTCAGCCTGCATGTCGGATAATCTTTTTATTGGTTATCGCTTGATCAAGATTCGACCATCTGAACCGACAAACATCCTGAAGAACTCTGTATGAAAATCAAGGTATCCTGAAAGGATATCTAAGTGCTTGTAATCTTAAAACGGGTGCTAGTTTAGCAGTTTACAGAAAGGAAAACAACGGTGGGATATTGTACAATGGGAGAAGCATGGACCAGTCTCTTGCAATGGTGCAAATTGCTCAATGATGAGAAGAGATGACATATTGGAGGTATAATGGCTGGTTATGGTTTTGAATCAGCCTCTGCATGAAAAAGTCTAGGGTTCGACACAACAAACGTGTCGAAATACTCAAACCAGATGGCAGGAAACTGTCCATCATCACATTAAAAGGAAAAGAAAGAGGCACGTGTTGTGGGATTTCCTTGGGGGGTTTCGTTTTCGTTTAAAAAGCTTAGTGTGTATCCAGTGATACTCTTCGCCAGATGGTTTGAGGTTGTTGGTCTATAACACTTGGGCTGGATGATGAGGCAGCACAAGAGGCCTTGATTGTGGTCGAAGTTGAAAGCAGTTCTAAGACTGAATCATAACTGCTATCAACTCATGATAATGCATAAAAGCACCGATCATCGATATCTCCTCGAGATTCACCCAGGGAAGCTTTGCAAGTAGCAGAATTGATTTTCCATCATTAAATAATTGAACCAGGTATAACCCCAATCCTTTAATCTAATTTAAAAAAACAGATCGTGTTTTAGGTCTTAAGGATAACTTTCCTTACACCAAAGCCATTTTTAAAGAACGTTATAATCAGAGAATGCTTATAGTGTAATTTTGACGCAAACTGAGGCGACTTAGGAATTAAAAACTTTTTTTTTAAGCATTCTTCGTATATTACTTTTCTAATCGTTACAGGGCTAAATGTACAGTACCTCATTCCTTACATATATATAGAAGTTCCGCAGTGTATACTCCTTTATTCTCTTTATGCATCTCCAGTTAGGTCAGCCAGGAAAAGCTCCAGTCGGTTTGTCAGCCGCCTTTCCATTTCTCCCAACTGGTATTACGCTTCCCCTGCGACGATCAAAGAATAGGAAACCTGATCATGCACTAATGGATGTCCAACCACGTAAACTATGTCTGTAAAATCCAAAAGCTGCCACTTAATGAGGGCCATGACATAGTCGCTTCTCAATTCCTCCCCCTGGGCTAGCATTCCCTCAGCATCATAGAGGTCCATCATGAGAAAACCCTGTGATTATGATCAAGGTTATTTGAACCCGAGGGTGACCGGAGCTGTGGGTATGGGTTGATGCCTGGAAAGTACTTTCCCATCATGGCTGCGGCATGGGCAGGAAGGGAGCACAATCCACATGCTGTCGGAGGCCGCCTGCTCTTCTCTTCCCTGCAAGTCCTCATCGATACGTCCCTGTTTGAGCAGGACTATTTATCCTTCTGAATACTTAAGCCCCGCGCCCTCCTGGCGCACCACCTTTTTTTGCTCGTGCCCGGGTTCCTTTTCAACAAACAGCAAAGATACAGTACATAGCACACATCGCGCCGGACCCATCTTTCACACACCTTTCAACGGATCGTGTCAACACAAGACAGAATGGCCTTGGCGAAGAATACCGGACTCCAGAGAGATGAGGAAAGCCGGAACAACGCTGAAATATTGCGCCAAAACTTCTACAAACTCAAGCAGACAACGAGAAATCATATCGAAATGGCATACATGATAACCATGGGCCAACGGACTCTACCCAAACTGGATCCATACTGTGGTATTCTAGTGGCGCTATGGCTCCTGGGTGCCGGCATTAGCAGACAAACAGACCCCGTTGATCTGCTTATAGCATTTGTTCATGAGAAAAAGAAGTCGATCCTTGATCTCACTCATGAATTCGACCGCAGTGAACTGAGACGCCAGGCAGCTGAATACCGCTGGACGCTGGACGATCTCAAACTCATCGCGGCGAAGTGGTTCCAAGGGAAGGATGAGGACAAACTATTACGCTTGGAGAAGGCCGCAATGCAGCAGCACGCTAGATACGCTGTCAACACGCCTCCTCACGTCTCGATTAATGGCGAACCTCACGACACTATCTCGTGGGAAATCCGGGGCTTTATCCGCCACGCGTGGGAGGAAAGCTCGGCACAAGGAAGCCCATATATGCGGCTAAAGCAATCGCTACGCCTGCTCGGGGTGCCCGAAAAGGAAGAGTGCAGGGTGCTGAACTGGTTGTGGGCGAAGATTGGGCTTGGATGGTCTCAGATACGGCGGTATCCATGGGCGCTGGCGCACTAGCCTGCTCTTACACCTCTTGTTGTCTTCTCCTAATTCTCATCTTTGCGTCCATCGGCGGAATGTGGTTGGTTCCAAACCACACATTGTCAGGTCTTTTCTCTTGAAACTCCAAGTCATACCTCAACAGGATATTCGCCATCAATACCTTCAACATCCCAGAAGCAAAGAAGCGCCCAGGACAGCTATTCAAGCCAGCCCCAAATGACAAGTAGTCGGCGGACGTGGTCGCCCATGCCTGCCTCGCCCCCTTCAAGGCATCACCAGTAATCTGTGCGTCCTTCCTTCTGTTGTAGAAACGAAACGGCTTGAAATCCGCTGCGTCCGATCCGTAGAGTTCCTCATCATAGTGGATCGAGTACGCAGGAATCCCAACTTGATAGCCCCGTGGCACGTGGACGCCGGAAGGCGTCGTGACGCCGTTCTTTCCCACGATGCGCAAGGGACCCAAGCTCAGGATCGTGTTCATGCGCTGGCTTTCCCGGAAGCAACTATCCAGCTTCTCGAGTTGGGCCAGCGATCGCTTGTTCCATCCTTCTTCGTCGCTGTGGGCAGCGCGAACCTCGCTGATTTCTTGACGGAGTTCGGCAACGTTTTTTGAACCTTGCTCGACACCGGAACCGACAATGTCGAGGACCAAGTGCACGATGGCGAAGACATTGGTGTGCAGTGCGAAGGCGTTGAGGAGCAAGATCCGCGCTGAAAGAACTTCTGGGTCCAAGAGGTACGGGTCGCCCTGGGACTCTCCGTAGGCAATGAGCCAATTCGAAAAGTCATTTTTGTCTGCTACCTCCTTGTGTTCCCCAGTATGACGTCTGGCGTCTAATCTTTTATGAACCTCGCCGAGGGTAAGCTTGAACCACTTTCTCTCATACCAGCGGCATGGAAGGGTCACCAAAGGTGCGAGAAGACGCCGCAGCGGGTCCGGAATAAGCCAGAGCATATTCGCCGCCAAGGGTATGGCTTGTGCATACCCAAAGCCGGTGTCAAGTATCGCTTCGTTCCGGCAGTGTGATTCTCCGATGAAGATGCGATTGATTGCCTGACCAATGATGGGCCTCAGCGTGTCGTAAACGCCCACCTCCTTCCACTCGTTGCTGCTGGAGTCGGCCTCGTCGCCGTCCCAGTGTTTCGCCAGTGCAAGGTCCAGCTCCTCCGAGAGGGCTGGAATCAGGTTGCCGATCTCCCGCGTGAGCTTGGTAGAATATGATGTGGATGGGCACTTTGTTGTGATCTCGCGTGGGATAGACAGTGCCGTAATTGCACTGGAAATGGTTGGTGGTCTGCTCGTGCATGCTCACGGCAGACAGCCATTTTCTCTGGGAGGCGGGCAGCAGGATCAACTTGTCTTGGCCTGGACCTAGGATGGGGACGCGAACGGTCTCATCTTTGTGCTGTGTGTGGTGCGGGTGAAGCGTCTTCTTCAGATCCAATGTGTTCCGGTAGAGTGCCCGAAGATAAGGAAGCCATTCGCCGGGCGAGCCATTGAGGAAACGTAATTTAGCAATCGAACGAGGAGTTGGAAAGATCACATAATTGTAGACTAGGTACATAATCAAGACGGCCGTCAGCATGAGTACCTGCGGCGGTACTAGCCATTCTGCGCTTTGCATTGTGGCGTGAATTCGACTTGATTCGTTGATATCTGGCGGGAAATGCAGATAGCCGACAGGCGTGAGAACAGAACTTTGGAAGTCAGGGGTAAGCGATTCGAGGACGGAGCCTCACGAGCTCAGGCTGGCATTCACAAATTCAGGCGCTCGATATCAACCAGTCATACCAAGCTAAAATTCAGAAGCCACCTAGAAATGCTCGAGCGGCCGATTTATGTGGAAGATGTTCAAAGTAACATCGACACCCCCCTGAAGATACCAAGCCATCGCAACGTCTGGTTCGAAACATGGAACATCACCGAAAGGGTATCGTGGTCGAGTTCATGGCCCGGGCCCAGGTTCTGCTACTGGATCAGGTCCTCTACGAACCAGCCTTCGACCAGCTTCGGACCAAGGAGCGGCTGGCTTCATTATGGGAGGAATAGACCGACATTGTTCGAACGGAAAAGCGCTTTGAGTTTGATGGCATTTGTGCATGATATGTGCCTGGCGATGTTCGAGGAGAGACTCAGTCAGATCAAAGGTCCCAATCTACCAGATAGCGAGCCATTCAGAGATTTGGGTATAAAATCTTGGAATTCATGACGCCAGGAGGCAGAGCCAGCGGAAAGACCAGATAATTCGGGTCTGGGCGCGAAATATCACTTCAATCCATTATGAACAGCCTGCATTGATACTGTGCTATACTGTACACCCTACCTAGTGTTGAATGCAGTCCAAGACGTCGCACGAAAGCCAAGAAATATTGCTGTGATCTCCTTCCGTCCCACTCTCACAACTTCTGGTTCAAAGGCCGATACTTCCGGCTCTACCGTGAGCAACAGAAGTTCCTAGAGGAGAACTGTACCGGCTCCCAGAGTTTCAGGGACAAAGAAAACCTCGTCATCTCCGGCTTCGGCCGCTCCCTTGAACCGATCAAAAAGCTCCTCCGCCATGCCAAGAGAGGATATTATGAAAGTATCAGTGCGAAGACTATCATAAACGGCCCTCTCCACCAGCCAGCCGGCGGCTTGGAGGGGCGCAGGCCTGGTCGCTTGTGGCAAGCAACCCTATCCGCCCAATGCATATAATGCGTACTTCTGTTGATGATTCGATTTTGTAAAGTACTTTAAACTATGCGGTCAGGCTGTTGGAAGTAGGTACATGTACTGTATTTAGATGTTATTGTATAGGCCTTGCAGCCAAACAGGTAAAGATAAGTTCAATTTAGTCTTAAATCTGGTTGTAGAATATCTAAGCGTTTGGCAATCGCTGAGTAAAATTGGTAGTAGGGTGCCTTTTAGTCTAGTCTGTAATTTGGTGTTTGGTTGTTAAGATAGATAGGTGTTTGTCTAATTTCGGGCCAAAGAGAGTGTGGGAGTTTTGAGCTTATTTATATTACACGCATTTTCTCCTTAATTATACTTCCTAAGCGCTCGGCTTCTCTGTTTTATGCTTGTGTGTTGGGTGTTGAGGGCTTAATCTTGATATGTTTTGATTCGAGAAATTTTCTGACGGCTTGTTTGTGGCTAAATAACGTCCCCGGCCCGGCTTCCGCCCCCCCTCTGATTCCGCCCCCCCCCACATCCGCGTTCACGCGTGTACGCGTCTGCCCCCACCCTATATAAACTCAACCATATCTTTCCGAGAGAATTTTTTCTGGTCACCAAACTTCTTCCAAGCATCAACCTAGTCATCATGAAGCCCTATGGGGAAGCCGAGATCCATGACGCCCTTGTTGCGTGCAGGGATGGAATGCCCGTCAAGCAGGCTTGCAGGACCTGGCATATCCCCCGTTCCACACTTCGCGATCGCCTCGCCGGCGCACAAAGTCAGCGCGTTTCTCACGAACCTTAGAGGCCTCTTTCTGATGATCAGGAGGATCGATTGGCCCTATTCCTTATCAACCAAAGCAGCTTGGGCCATGTGTTAACTTGCTGGGAAACGAGGGCTCTGGCAGCCCGAATGGCCTCGTCGGGGAAGGAGGTCGCTCCTCTCGGAAGGAAGTGGCTGAGGGCCTTCCTCCTTCGTCACCCTATCCTCCAAAGCCGTAAGTACCAGCGCGTTGAGGCTAAACGGCTAAGGGCAGCTACCAAAAAGAACGTTGGGTCGTGGTTTGACTTCATACAGTTACCTATCGTGAAGGCAATTAAGCCGGCCAACCGATGGAATGCCGACAAGGGCGGGCTGATGGAGGGCAAGTCCGAGAAGGCGCTTACAATTGGCTATTCGGAAGGAAGCCAGCTTCTTCAGAAGGACTTTAATTCAAGAGCGTGGACCTCCTTCCTTGAGTGTATCTCCGCCACGGGCAAGTTCCTCGTCCCACTCGTTATTTTTAAGGGACTCAGCATTTAGCAGCAGTGGTTTCCTATCGCCCTTGAAGATCACGAGGGCTGGCAGTTTACGGCGACGAAGAAGGGGTGGATGGAGGAACCTATCGCTATCCACTGGCTTCGGAAGGTCTTCCTTCCTCAAACAGTACCAGAGGACCCATTAGAATGGCGCCTTCTCGTGATCGATGGGCACCATACACATACAACAGTCAAGTTTATGTGGGAATGCTTCTCGAATAAGGTGTATATTGTTTTTTTGCCCGCCCATACTTTGCATATGCTGTAACCGCTCGATGTGGCGATCTTCGGCCCTCTAAAGCTCGCATTTAAGAAGCATCTCGATCACCAGGGAGGGCACGATTCGTCAACAGTCGTGGCAAAGAAACGGTTTCTTTATTGCTATCACAAGGCTCGAATTGACACTTTAACGGAAGCAAATATACATTCTAGCTGGCAGGCGACTGGTCTCTGGCCAGTGTCTAAGCATAGGGCACTCGGAAGCCACTTTATCGCCGATAATCGCGAGAAGGAAGCAAGATTGTTGGAATCTGGCGGTACCAATAGCTCCAGCAGCCATTTCTGCACTGATAAGTGTTTTTGTCGGCCTCGAGGGACCATTTTTGCGACCCCTAAGCGATCTCAAGACCTAAGGGGTATGGTGGCTCGGTATGCCCGTCAGAAGAATTTCAGCCCCACATTACGACTCCTCTTTAGGAAAATCCTCAAAAGTTGGGACCAGATAGACGTCGATTTGACGATGTCTTCACAAAAAGCCCGAGAGTTGGAAGCCTAGATTGAAGCCAGTAGGGTAGTCCGAAGGAAGAAGGTTCAACTTGACCCGAATGAACTTTTCGCCGATATCGAGGCCATTCGGAGGACTCAGATTGAAGCGGGGGTGGTATCAGAAGAAAGCGACGCTTCAGAAGAGTCGGAAACACCATCGGAAGCGAGGTCAACTATCGTGGTGGCGGCGTCGTCGGCGACGAGGCGAAGGGGGCGGTCGTGAGGGAAGGGGGCGGAATCAGGGGGGGGGCGGAAGCCGGGCCGGGGACGTTAGTTCTCCGTTACATTTAATGATCTTGACCTTGGTGTTGTACCTCGAACGCACTCTCCAGATCCTGCGCAGCCATGGCAGATAACAGCCTACACAGTCCCTCAAGAAACTCTATTGGCGACAGCGGAAACCTTCTCTTCGCATGGTCATTCAACGAACATTATGCGAGTGAACGACGTAAACTATACAACGTTCTCTTTGGGGCAAAATCTTTCACCGCATGTGCCAAGACCCTAAACCTGGTCTCCAGCAGAGACTTGAGGGCCCTAGCTCTCAATGATACCCCCGAAGCGTACAGAATACAAGTCTTCGAACAACTCCGGACGAACTGGCCTCATCATTATGAGTAGCTCGTCGGAAAAGTCTCACAACTTCAACAGGTTGTCCACAAAAAACAGCTTGACCCGACTTTTCTCTATCCTCGTGTCGCTACAAAGGCCTTTATGGCAACGTTGCCTTCCGAAGCACAGAAATGCTTCAACTGCAAGAAGGTATTGGAGGAATTTTCAGATATTATATGGAGACCATGCAGGAAACATGTTCAATGTACAGAATGCTGGCGCAGCATTGTTGTGAAGGCCCCAGCTAGTCCATAATCCTTGGGGTTGTGAGTGCGGTCCAAGGTTGATCTACGGCTAGCAAATCGAAGCTGCAGTGTCCCTTTGATCCTGACGGGACTGGGAACCATTCACCGAAATAGTTTCTATCCAAAGCCTGCCTTGATTGAGCGATAGGGGAATCGCGAGTAATAACCGGTCGTCAAAATAGACCTTGGCAGTCTCAAACGTACCTTGGCCCCTCATGATCCGACCTACACAGTAGATGCCCTCCCGGAGCAACTCAAACTTGTCCTTGCTACAATCACCTCCCCCTTCAGTACTGCGAGCAATCTCATGGGCCTTCTGATATCCGAATTTGTTAACACGGTTATCCCCAATCTACGGCATCAGATCGACTCGAATTCAGGAAGATAGGCATCGCATTTGATGCCAAACAAGCCGAATTGGCCCTCGCACACTACCGGCGGCTCTCAATGTTCTACCTGTAATTGAGGAGCAGGGGCGGGGAGCCAGGGAAAGAGTGAAAGGGATCTGAATTACATTGAGCCATGATGAATATACGAATTGGGTTAATAAGCCCATATAGCATGTCTCCGAGCGAGTTTTCAAATGGGAGCTGATTGATTGCTAAGATAATTAGGGTCTGTATTATAGCCTCGATCCTGTATGACAATCCTGCTCAAGACTTGTTTCAAAAAAAAAGAGTAGAGATTTATTCGTCGAGGACCTATTTAATCAATTCTATTGTCTTTATCTTTATACAGTATAAGGAATTGCGCTCGGGCTAAATTAGAATTAAGATAGTTATTGAAATTTCGGTCGGATCGACAGCATGCGTTGGCCCCAAGCTGCACAGGATTAATCAAAAGTACACCTAACGTTACATTTCTTAATAATAATTTCTGTCAGATGTGACGGGTAGCCAAGAGGTGTGCGCCTGTGTAATCCAAGTATGTTGCTTTTCCTCGTGGAGTTGTGGCTGATTGAAGTTTTGATGTTGTATTATGATGTGGGTTCCCCGGAGTACACGTCCCGGGCAACACTTGCATTTCAACACTGCAACTATAGATCCCATGTTTCTCCACAAAGCCTGCACCGATCAAGACAATGAAGCTATTATTATAAACTGCAGAAACAGGTGTATACGATGTAAAAGTCGTATCACGTTTGCGATTTTTTCTGATGGAGTTGTGGTTGAGTGAAGTTGGGTGCTTACATACCTAGTATGGTATACAAACCTTCACTGTACACGCTATATATAACCCACACATATACAAGCTTCCGTAAGCATTGTATATATACAAGGGGGTCGAAGGGCTGCATTATCGTAGATTGGTGGCCATCTCCTTGTCCAAAGGTCCTTGGGGCAGGGGGATGGCCACCAATCTCCTTTTGCTCTAAAATCAAGCACTCCTGGTTCGAACACTGCTTATCACACTCTTTTTGCTTATTGGGGCTTGTGTTTTGTGTAGAAGCAGTGTTGGGGTGGTGGTGTAGGAAGAAACGTGGTATACGGAAGGAGCGGTGTGCGTGGGTGTTGGGTGAGGTACCAGAACTAAGGATCTTGGACACTTGTGATATAGGGTATGGAGAACCTACGGTATGCGGTTTCAGGCTCCGCGGTGAGGACAGGCACTAATTACAGAGTAGGAAGCTCTGACAAGAATAGTCAACATAACGGCAATTCCTAGGTCTCTATCCCGGGCCATAATATTTCAACAAAACATTACTAAGTGGCCTCTGGTGGCCATCAAGTCGTTTCTGGCTTTTTTGGTTGGCTCGAACCCTCCATACCGGAAACCACTCCGCCTCAGACCAAAACGCCAAGACTTAACGACTAGCCCACGACGTGACAGCAGCCCACCAGCAGGACTAACTATCTGCACTCCCACGATCTTTCATCAAGGGGCGTCTTTGTTGTCAAACACAGACTTAACAGCAGCAAGTTGTGTTCCCCAGCGTGTGATTGCAGCAGTAATGAACGCCTTGCGCTGCCCGTAGCATTCCTGCTGATGAATGCGAAGCCTTGACAACTGCAATTTGGCTTTCTTAAAGAAGGCAATGAGAAAAGTAGCCTTCCCAAGAATTGGCATCCACCGCTTCGACTCCACAATGTCCTTGATAAGCAATTGAAGTCCGTGAGAATCGCACAAGATATAAAGGCAGTGGCTGAACTCTGGCAGCGCCTTCATTTCTCGATGAAGCTTTCTCATTGTGCTACATGTATCTGTACAGATAGCATTCAGCCGCGAGAAATCGTGTCCGAATATTTCAAGAAGAGATGGCTTGATAAGGCTCAAGGTCGTCAATGCCGTGTGATCATGATCTTTGGTATCGATTGTCGTCCAGTAAAATGCAACTGAACTAGGAATCTCAATGGATATATTGATAATTCGGTTGCTTGAGATATCATCGGAGGCATCGAATATGACGTTGAGATGCGGGGCCTCGTCCAGAAGAGCCTTGACACGTTGCTGATGGTCCAGGTAGACAGGGTCGAGGAATGAGGCAATTCGATTGCGATCTGGAGGTTTATATGCCGAATTTAGCATTTGGAATAGTTTCAGTGTCTCAGGCTCTTCATAGAGGGAATAGGGTTTGCCGGAGGTAAAGACTGCGACGGCGGCTTGACGGTCCAATGCATCCTTAGATGCTTTGCTAACACTATCCAACTTAGTGTTGATGAGCGGTTGTCGGCTGGGAATGACTTCATGAAGCTGTCGATATGCGGTGCATTGCGTGTGAAGGTGTCGAAGTTGTTTGGAGGTGTGCTTCGCCATAGTCTTTGAGCAGAGCTTGCAGACTACACGGTTCAGAGTAAAGCCCTCTTCCGAAGCCGGCCGGAAATATTCGTCAATGCCATGAAGTTTAGGACGACCTCCCCGATTGGTCATATTGACTCAGTAATGACCATAAATAGTTGTTGTCGGTGAAGAAATCTCAACAGCAACATCGGGGGGTGATAAAGCCTCCTCAGGGGTCGCAACAACTCATGGTCGTCCCCCACCCCAACCCCTTTTGGGATACTCACTAAACCCAGTTAGGAAGGAGGTTTATGACGGTAAATTACTTGTCAGTTGGGGTTTATGACGTCAATTGGTAACTTGGGGTTTATGACGTCAAAAACGCATCCCTAGTGTAGAGCGCACCTTACCAGTACTCGAGGGAAGTTTCGGGCGATCTTTTTCCCAAAACGCACCTCGATGGGAACCCGAGGCCGCCATGCAAGATTCTATACCATGTTTTGTGTGTGCTGCGCTATTCCCTACTCCTGAGGAGCTCTATATGCATCTCAGATCTTATCAGGTAAGAATAAAAGGCATTTACTAGGAGTAAGCTAACATACGCTTTAGTCTGAAATTACGGCATTGATTGTTAAACTACACGAGCTTCTTACGCACCATGGCCGAGACCCTAAGTTTGTTTGCCAGACCCCAGGCAATAGCAACGACGCCGAACAGCATTACGAGAGATTCGGCCGCGGCCGCAATTGTAATCAAGATGCAAGATTTCCAGCTTGGGCGCCAAAAAGACACAAGTACTCGGAGCGGACCATCGGAAGAGAGACAGCCTACGATCAACGATTCGCATGCCCACACGAAGACTGCAAGGGGCTACAAATCACATTCAGAAGACAACAGGATCTTATACGGCATTATACCATCCGTATGCCTCTTTCTATACTAACACTTTCATTGATATATGGCTCTGACAACTACTCTTAGATTGTGAATGCAATGAATTCTGTCAGTATTGTTCCACCACCTTCACTCAAGCAAGCAAATATATAACGCACAAATGCTTGAGGAAAGGGGAGGGTAATCAGAAGAAATACATTAAGATGCGGATCAAAGAATTGCGCAAAGACGCCAAAAGAGAGTTGCGTCTGAGGAACACAGGCACCAGCGGTTAGGGCCAATGTCTCGAATTAAGGCCAACGAGTCGGAAGCTTGCATAGGGTGCAGGGGCGCGGGACGCTCCACACCAGTCATAAAGGGACAAGGCATGCAGCCAGCCACAGAGGCCGCGGGGCAACACCAAGAAGACTGTCTGCGGGGAGACTGAGTACACTGGGCAGCCACATTAGATAGACTAACCACCCACACAAAGCTAAGATAGCCAAATGGGCCGACGTTACCTACTGTGACCTTGCCACAGGGCGGCCCGTGGCTCGTTTAAGTCCTACTGACAGTGTCTGACCGCGACTGGGCCGTCTCCGTGTCCGCGCCGAATGAGAAGGACCCCCCACATCAGTGCCAGCGTTTCCATTGTTCCCCATGAATCCCGCACCGAAGCTGAGCGTAAGGCTCTTCTGGCCTTCCACGAGGAGCTGGACGGGTTCAGCGATCTTCCTCAGTTGGTCGAGAGAGCAAAGGCCGAGATGGGCATCACGGCGTACAGCAGAGCCTTTGCCAAGGATATACTCCGCTGGTAGATCTACTGGTAGATGGCAAGGTGGAAAGTGAGAAATGGGAGTTCCACTGGTAGATCTACTGCAGATGGCAAAGGTGGGAAGAGGAAAATGGGAGACGAGAATAGATTGAAAGTAGGAAAGGGAGTTGGAGCCGCATGGTATTTTCAGCAGGTTGCATGTGGAGCTATGACATCATATTCCTCACAGCCCTTTTGACGCGACATCTGAGATCTGAGATCTGCGGTCTGAGATCTGCGGTCTGAGATCTGAAATAAGCTTTGCCAGAGAAGTCCACACAACCAATTCCTCGCAAAAGTTTCTACACGTAGCAATTAGAAGCCCCTGCCCTCTGTCTGGGAAACTAGAATCTGCAATGATCTGATCTGACACACTGCCTCCTCCATGTGTGCGATTCCACAAGGCCACCCACTCTCAAGACCCAGCCTGGAGGTTTGGGAAATGGATCAAGCTTTCGAGCTCGATATGATCAACGGTACGATAACAACTTCGTTCTGAATGTTCTGAATGTGTGTAGGCTGTTTGGTAGCCTTTCTAGAGGGCGAAAGCAGGTCAACTATCGGGTTTATCATAATGCTGGCAGGCGCCGCTATCAGCTGGTCCTCAAAGCTGACAACTCCTGTACCGCAATCAACGTGCGAATCAGAGTACTACGCGGCCTACCTTGTAGCCACAGAGCTGGCTTGGCTGCGTGAGTTTCTTACGGAGTTGAACGAGGAGGAGTGGGTCAAGGAACCCATCATCGTCTATAGTGACAATCAGGCCATGATCGCCGTCGCCAACAAGTGCGAGGTATCTAAAAGGACAAAGCACATTATGGCCAAATATCACTATACCCGGGACGAGGTCAAGAAGGGCAACCTGGCTTTTGAATACATCCCGTCGCAGGATAACGTAGCCGACCTTCTAACGAAATCACTGGACCGGGCTACGATGGATCGGCTGCTGATCAGAGCGGGAGTGGAATGGGATGACGCCGACGAGCGCTCCAGCCTGCCCAAGAAGCCATCGCCACTTGGGAGCGACGTGGCTTCGGAGGGAGTGTTGGAAGGCAGCACTTCGGGCCCGTCGGAGGCCCGGTGAAGGGCACCGTAGTATCGGCGAAAGGCACCGCAGCACCGCTCAGGCCCATACGGCGCCCAAGTCAGGGCTGAGCCTCGCTCAGGCCAGCGTGCATCGAGATCCATGAGGGATGGGCAGGTCAGGTTATAAGATGGGTGGCTAGACGCACTAGAATCACAATGTAGGTATCAATCGCAACATAGCACAGAATGTTCAGATCCTGATCTGCCCTCATGCAACCCCTTGCCCAGCATCTTCCCCAGTGACCTCTCGACATGTAATATAACCCATATGATATGGACTTTCTCATATTGTGACAATATGATATGAAGAATTTGATATTGTGACAATATAATATGATGATGTCCATATTGGCAATATATTATTTATATTGGGTTGTCAGTCCTGGGGCGAAATTGCCTTTTGACAGTAGCGGGCAGGCCTTACCCTATACCAGCAATAGGGATACTGGGCACTTTATTGGCTAGCATTCACCTCAACACACGTCTTTATTGACAATCAGACCTAACACGCGACCACGCGTGATGCACCCCACGGTGCATCACTGGTGAATTTCCCGTGAATTCACCGTGAATCCATTCGTTCACGGTGAATTCACGGTGTATTCACTGTTAATTCACCGTGTATTTATATAGTTAGGGAATCCTCCGTGAATTCTCTGTGAATTCAGGAGGGCATCGTTTTACAATATTATTTTCCCATCAGTTCCTTTTTGCTTCTGAAGTCCTTGTGGCGGTTCTAGAGCGACCTGACTGGCTGTATATCCCTGCGTTCGACCCCTTGGGAGTCCCGAGGTGCCACACAATCAGCTGTTGTGGTGTAGAACTTCTCGTTTGCGGCAATAGTTGCATTATCCCGGCGCCCTAGCGACAAGGGAGGCTAATGCACGGGAACAACACTGGTGAAACCGCTCAATGTTGTGTGGCGTTCAGCTACGGACAGGGCCTAGCGATAACATTGGCAGGCTAATGCACGGAATGACAATACCGGTAGGTGAATCACTTGCTTGGTGGCGTTGAGTCCCCGGAGAAGCCCTCTGCTGACTAACATTGACCGTATCCTACGACCTTGGTGTGGAATTCAGCCCCCGAACGGGCCTCTTGGTGGCGTTTGGTGTCGAACGCGCCCATGGCCCTTACTTGTACAGTATGATCACACGGTATCTTGCAGCTGTAATGTTAGGACACGGCGTTTGCTACGTCTGGGTAGCTTTAGGGCTAGTGTGATTGAGACGCGTTGCATTCCTAACACCCGGGGAATCCGGGCGGCGTTTGCCGTAGAAGTTCCAATTGGTGGGGAGGTTTGCCGAATGACAAGGTCAGCCTTAGTACTGGTTTCCTGGCATCGTTCGCCCGCAAGACATATCTCCTGCACGCCCTACGAAAGCTTATGGCTTGTCTGCGTAAACCTCCTTGCACTGTCGGCCGAACATGCAGTCGATATTCATCTGTTCCGAATCCACGAATTTAGGAAGCGCTATAACTCGAGTTTCATTGCAACTCTTGACTCCGCGGCCATAGGTTTCGATGCGCTCAAGGTAGACCGTCTTGGCTCGTGAATCAATACTGAGAGTGTCGACAGCCAGTTATCTCAACCCCTTTCGACGGAGCACAATTTTCTACCCTTCACTTGTACAAGGCCTCAAGCATGGCCTAAAAAGATCGTGTGCACACAGTATAAATGTGGGGTGATATTGCTTCCTCATTTTCGAACTAGTGCACTCGGGGATGCAAAAATGCGATCCGCGGTGGCTACGTAGGGCCCAAAGCCACAATAGCCAGTGTGGAAAGAGCTTTGCTTTCCAAAGCACATGCAGCTTCCAGTTAACGTTGGAGAGTGTTTGCCCCATGCTGGAAGGGCGGCGGAAAAGCAATGCTCTAGCAAATACCGTAGATGCCTAGTTTATCGCCTCTTACTGACCGGCCAACTTAACGCCGTGACACCTGCTCTCTTCTCTCGAATACTGGTGCCCTATCGCCCGGCCTGCTCGCGTCGACGATAGGGCCCCAGAAACCAGGGTTAACTCAACTGGACCCTTGAATCGTTTTTAAACGTACCCGGTTCTCCGCTTAGAATGATTCCAGCGAGTGGAGCATCCGCCCGTGCACGCCGTTTTTCGACCTCCGGGACCCGGCGGTTTGGTTCCCTTAGCCTTGGCTACAAGGCGCTCTCCAGGATTGAGCGATTTGGATGCGACGGCAGCCAAAGGAGGTTAGGGCAATATTGCTTCTCCATGCGGAGGAAATGAGGCTGAGCTATCATTTTGGAGGGCGACCAGGAGGCACGACCTCATGACCAATTGGAGCTACAACCGGGAAAGCCACTCGGTGCCCCCCAGTTTTAAGAATGTAGCTGGCCGAATAGGGCCGCTGTCGCTTGCAAGCACAGTGATGCCCCCCCGCCGGTTGGTATGTCACGCTCCCGCACCCCACACCAAAATTTAGTGGCAGACCTAGGCAATCAGCATATCCTCGGAACAACACCTCATCGTCATCGCCACCACCGCCTACGCCTAAAGTGAAGCTATCACGATAGGGGGGCATCACTTGACAAGCGCTGAACTGCAGCGATTACAATTCTATTTGCGCCTTGACCTATCGCCGCTAAATAAGTAGCTGCAGGCCGAATTCAACTGCGGCCTGTAAGATTGTCCTTATAAGTCACTCCAATCCAGACCTAGTGAGCATTTTTGGTTCCTACACGGCCAAGCTACGATTTAGCGCTGTCATCGAAGGGCTGTTACTATAAATACTATAGCTTTAAGTATACTCTCACTAATCCTATCGAATAGCGTACAGCTAGACAAACAATTACAGTGACTGTATTGACCAACCGACCGACCAGTGGACGTCCAATATATCATTCGTGATAAATACACCGATTGGTCATGACAGGCGCTCCACTGAAAGGCTTACATCATTGTCCGCACGCCGGGCAACAGCTCTTTATCTAATTCTCTTTTATCAATGATTGGCAGAGGGTCGGGAGGACGAGGGAGGGCAGAGTTGCACGAAAACGCCGCCACCACTCAACAAATGTCTTCTACAACCAATCACTGACGGCGTCTCCTCAATTAGAACCTCTGGTTGCTACCTTATGAGACCGCGTCACAACTGAGATCTTGCAACTGGTGGATATAAAAGATGTGTCTTTCCCTATATTTCGTCAGCAATTTCTTACCATTCTCGACTTCCCTAACACTCCAGCTGTCGAACAACCGCGAATGACCATACATTGTACACGTAACTATCTCAGCCATCAATACGCCATGTCTGCTGGCGCACAGAGACCTTCTCATCTACCTCCATGTCCTGGCCCGCCACCAAATCGACCACTACCGTCTCTGCCAAAATAAGGCTTCAAGAATGCGGGAGGATTGCGGGCGTGCGAGTATGGGTTCGTGGACGAGGGGAACGCCAAACGGAAATGTGATGTCAAGCTGGAAGGAATGGTCAAGCATGCGACTGAAGGCGACGAGGATGACGATGGGGAGGCGACGCGTAAGGCATTGCCCAGTTGCGAGGGTTGTTCCCCGTCAGGTTCGGCGAGGATGATGTCTGTGTCCTGATCAGCCCGGTCTCATCCCCTATCATCATCATTGGCTGTTGATACGTCCTCCGCCAGATCCAAACATGCGTCTTGGATTAAAAGCTAAGAGGTAAAAGGTCTAGATCAAGGAGGACTTTGGACCAAAATATAATTGGATATACATCCGTGAGCATTGAAAGCACAAAATGCTACTCTTTGTTGAACATAAATCTTGCTCCACACAAGCATCGTCCAATAGAACCGACAAAGTATGGCCAATCAGGTCCGACTTGTTGCTCCGCCACTACCCTCCAGTCGGAAATACATGACGAGTCCCGGCTAGACTAGCTGTGGCCTCTTTTAATCATGGGATAAAGTAAAGTCAGCACAGGTCATCCTTGGCTCCCTATCCAATAATTGGAAAAGACCCTGTCGCTTAGCGCTACCCTTAGCGCTCTTCCTTCCACGGCGCTTATGAGGCAGGGGAAGGGCCACTCCATCCCAACACGGTCTCTCAATGTCTCGAACCTGGACATGTATCTACGCTTGCTAGGCAGCTTGGGGCGCAGAAGCAAAGAGGTATTGGCACCTCATAACCTGTTCCCGGTCGCTACGTGAGGCTACTGCCGATTCAACCGCCAATGCATGGACGGTTGCCGCACTTTGGTGAAAAAGCAACAGTGCCAAACTTTCTCGAGGAAACGGTCGAGCCCAATGCCGACTCCGCTAACGGTCTTTTGACAGGAAGCATCAAGGAATGCCACGGCCCTTGCTCCGTTGCCCAAGAACGCGAGACAACGCGGCGAGG